>JAQIYA010000332.1:0-22504 GCA_034699355.1 Microtritia minima | reverse complement strand
TTTTTCGTTAATTATTTTATTGCTTTAAGAAATATGGTATTGAATGTATTGAATGTAAACTATTTACAATCAAGGCTATAATGCATGTTAACGTTTTAAAAGTGAAAGCTGGACATGAATTTATTAATAATTATGAAAAATTAGTTTATGAAAACAAAATTAAGAATAGCAACAATCTAAAATTAATTTTGCACTATTATTATGTAATTAAAATAATTTACTAATTATTTTTAACGAATTTAAATAAATTTTAAACATTTATCAATTTATTTATTTATTTAAGCATTTATTTAAACATCAATCTTATGAGCAAGTTTCGGTTTAGGCAACGCATTTTCAATGCCCAAATGATTTGCCTAAACCGAGTACTAACTGTATTTATAAATTGGAAATAATTTATCAATGAGTTTGGAGATGTATTTAGTATTGAAAAGGATATTTCAGAGACGGATTATCTATTTTGTAAATGATGTAATTTTTTTTATATATGAACAAAGAAGTTAAGTGCAATACATAAACAGTGATGAATTATAATCTGAAAACGACTCGCCTTAATAATGCTCAGTTTATATTTTTTATCATCAATACATTTGTGATTCAAGGAAAATATTTAAATGATTTCTATAAATCTCACATATGGTTTACCTATACTACTCGTTTTTCCTCTTTAATTATTTTTTATTTTTTCTAATTATGCCCTTTAACTGTGATTTGAAGGCTAGCATTTGTTGCAGTAATTGCTAATAATAGTGTTAATTAATGCAATAAACTAATTTGTTTATAGCATTTCTGAACAAATATTAATTGCTAAAAATTATTAAATTAATCAAATATTTTTTAGCATAAAATTTTTATTAATTGTAAAATTCTTGATGTAGTCTTTAAGACACTTGAATTTGATAAATATTTGAAAAAAAAATATTAACTCGAAGAGATGAAGTAACTAAATATTTTTAATTTAAAGTCTATAAAACATTATACTCTTGAGGACGAATAGCTTTGAACATAAAAAATTATCATGTTTTTTAGATGTTAAAAATTTTATTGTAAAAAATCTTAAGCAGATGAATATTTCAGAAAATTTAAATTTTAAAGTTCGTCCCTCACAAATATCAGTTCATTGTTTTGTCCATTCATTAATTTCCTGCATAACCTCCATATTATCGCATTTTAATTTTTCATCATAATATCCCGTTTTATTATTTAAATACTCAATACTAAATACTCCCGTTTATATACTCAATCGTTAACGATTTTTCCAATATTTTATAAGCGTTTTTGAGTATTTTCTCAACCTTACAATTATTTTTAAATACCGTTGTACAGCAACATATAAGCTGTTAAAGTTGAAAAGCTTGTGATATTCATATAAATAATTTATTATTTCATTACTTATTAATGCTATTATTTAAAGAGATTGTCAAAAGTTTGTTTTTTCAAATCTTTTTAATATCTGCCGAATTTAAACACAAACTAAGCTTAATTTTAAGCTATGCATATTCTATAGTTACAAGTATATATTAATATTTATTTATTAGTTGATTTATAATTTTTTATTTTGAATAAAATTAATATTACATTAATATTTTGATTAATATTAATGTAAGATAAAACTCGACTGAACAATCTTGAATTTTCACTGTTTATAAACGCATTTGATAATTAGTGCGAGTAAATTTTGTAATTAATATAATCAGTTAAAAATTGTAAAATTAAAAGCGTTTTTATATATTTTGACAATCTTATATTAGCTTAAATGCTTAAAAGCATTATTTTAAAATTAAATTAAAATTTTATTATTTCATATTTAAAACGTATTTAAAAAGTTTTTCAAATATTTAAATTAAAGCTACAGTAAGAGAATTAAATTCAGAATTTTAAATTTACATGTTAAATATACAGAAACTTGAAAATAAGAAACTATATGAAAGCTTAAATATGAAAACTGAAAGTTTTCGAAACACTCGAGTGTCTGACATGGACATGGAATGGAATGGAAAACTTTATTTACACTGATAATCAACTTAACATACAATAGATGTCATTTTTAATATGATTTCAGTTAAAATAAGATATTTATATTACATCAACAATATTCACTGAAATTATGAATTTAAATATTGTATACTATGAAAATTTTATAATAATTTTGAAAATTCAGAAATTTGTAATTCTTTTGTAAAGATTTTTAAAGTTTTAATATATTTTTACCTAATACTAGTATGGAATTTTAAATAACTAACAATTTTAAACATTTAATTGATTAAGAATTAAGTTTTAAGATAATTATAAAAATATTTTATTATTATTATTTTTTCAGATTTTGGTGTGGAAAATCTGGTATCATTCGTGAGCCAAACTAACTTTCCTTGGCTTATGAGTAATGTAATCGATAACGAAACTAACCGTCCTTTGGGTGAAGGAAAAATCTATCATATCATTGAAGCCAAAGGGAAAAAAGTAATAAGAATTACAAATAATTCAAATTTTTTATTTATTAATAGCATAAATTTTTAATTTGTACAATATTAAATAAGTTATAAAATATTTTATCATTATTTTAATTCATAAGCAAAAAAATTTTTTTAAATTGATGATTTTAGCTGCTTTGGGGAATATCTTACTATTTATAATTATGCGCGTCAGACAATTTTACAAATAAAAATTAAAACTGCAAAATCTTTTTCAAAAAGTATCGCATTTATTTGACCATCTATTTTAACATTTTCATATTTTTTATGCGTCGGCTTTGCATTATTATCAGTTCAAAAGAAAGCAAAAAGTAAATTAAATATACATATGTGTGGGATACACACTATACCGTAGTAAGCGTTTATAAATACATGATTTACATAAATATATTTGATTTACTTTTTACTTTCTTTTTGAACTGATAGTACATGTGGTCGGTTTTATTCACTAGAACTTAGTTCATTAATTTCAAAACAGTTTCAAATTAAATTCATATTGAATTATAAATTATAATCTATTTTAATATTTCGTCAAAGCTTGTTAATAATATAGTATTAGTAACGATCAAATGGTAAATAAATTTTTGGAATAATTTTCTCATTAGGAATCGTACTTTAATGTTCTAAAAAATATGCTAAAAATTTATTTTATATTTATTATATGAAATATACTTAGAATTTAAAAAATAGTTTTTAATCTGGTTTTTATCGGATTGATTAAAAAAAAGTAAAAATATTTCTATCATTTATTATCATAGCCTTTAGCATTAACTATTAAATGTACTATTATTACAAAAAGAAAGTAAAAAATTTAAGCCTATAAATGTGAGAGCTATATAAATGTTATATATATTTATAATATATATAAATAATGCTTATACAGTATACTTAAATTATACAGCTTATTACTAATAATGTAAAATTTTTTACTTTTATTTTTGTAATCATAGCTCATTAACTTAATAACTTTATAACTATATATTATACACGCAAAGTACTCTTGTTTGTTAAATTTATTAAAATATGTTTCGAAACTATTTTGTTTTTCTACTATCTCTCGCTTGAATGATATAAACAGATATTTAACACAATTTTACTCATTTTAAGACGATTTATTTTATGCCAACAAAATCAATTATGTGTTATTTAAAAGCAAATTAATAATCAATTATTATATGTTTGAATTATGACAAAAATATATTTATATTTATTTATTCACTAAATATAGATGTGCTTTAAAATTTTTCAAAAATAAAAATTAAGTTTCAAACAAAAAACATTCTAATAAGTGATTCAAAAAATTCTAGTTTTTATTTTTTAGATAATCGTATTTATTAACTTCACATAAAGTAAAGATAAAAAGGATGCTTCCATATTCAGAATTAGTGGATTATTTTAGTTTATTGTATTTATATTTTGCTATAATTTCATAATTATATTTCAATTTAATTATAGTTAGGAATAATTGGCTTAATAGAAGAAGAATGGCTCGCGACTCTCGCCACTCTTTCGGTTGAAGACGTCACATATATTGACTTTGTATCTGAAGGTCGAAAATTAGCTAAATTTTTGAAAGAAAAAGTAACTCAATTTTTAAAAATAATCTTATTTAAGTTTAAGTTATTAACAAAAATAAAACTTTTTATTTATAAAAGGAAAGAGTAGATTTTGTGATAGCTTTGACTCATATGCGTACACCAAATGACTGTCGTTTGGCGGAGAATGTCGACGAAATCGATTTGATATTAGGCGGACACGATCACGACTACGACGTTCGGATGATTAACGAAAAATATATAATCAAGAGTGGAACAGATTTTCGACAATTTAGTAAAATTGATCTGATTTTTACTGCTTCGAAGCCGATTATAAATATTATGGAGGTTAACGTCAATTCTTACGACTTTGATGAAGACAAAGAGCTAAAATCGAAATTAGATAAATTTTCCGACGTTGTAGAAGGAAAAATGGATTCAATTTTAGGTCACTTTAACTGTGAACTCGACGGCAGGTTTGCCAATATTAGAACGAAAGAAACAAATTTAGGAAATTTAATTTGCGATATCATGTTAGCGTCCACTCATTCAGATTTAGCTATACTTAATTCTGGAACGTTGCGCAGCGACACACTCCATCCTATCGGTCCGTTCAAATTGCGCGACTTAGTGACAATCATGCCATATATGGACCCATTAATAGTTTTGAACGCTACCGGTGAACAGATCTGGAAAGCCCTTGAAAACGGCGTCTCTCAATGGCCTAAACTGGAGGGCCGTTTTCCGCAAGTGGCGGGCTTGAAATTTGCTTTCGATCCGTCAAGACCTATGGGACAAAGAATAAATTATAAATACATTAAAATTGGTGACGAATATCTGGATCTGAATCAAAAATATCGTCTCGTGACGAAAGCATATCTACATCAAGGGAAGGATGGATACGATGTGTTGAAGGAGTGTCAAGTATTACAAGACGTCGACGCGTGTCCAGAAATTGTGACTTCCATTCAAAATCATTTCGAAGCCATTAGAATATTAACCGGTAATACTCAAAATCAAAGACAGACCCACCACAGGCAAAGTCTAGTTTGTCTTTCGCGGCGAACGAGTGTGGTTAAGATGCACGAAATGGGAAGTCTGAACGAATCGCAAATGTCGCACAGTTTCAACGAGTCATTCGCGAACGCACATCGGGCTCCTGTGAAGCGAGGCGTTAGTCTGGACGCGAGCGGACGGCGAAACATATTGACGCGATGTCCCTCTTTCGAGAACATCGAGTTCGAACAGTGCAAGTTAGAGCCAAAGGTCGAGGGACGCATTACCGTGCTTACCAATGAGGTAACAAATGGGTGATACAGTCGACACTTTTCTTATGATTATCTCAGTCACTGCCTGCAATTATATTTTCGTTATTAGTTTTAATTTCATTTCTATTGTATTAATAGTAAAATATTAGTCAAATATTAATTTGTATTTAATTATAATTTAGTTATGATTAATTATGATTTTGTTATGTATTATTTCATTTTGGTTTATATTCTTAAGTTATATTATGGCATGACATGACATTTTAACAAAACTTTGATCATTGTTGTTATTTCATCTGTTGGCTCAAATTTATTGTTTTTAAGAATAAATGATAAGATAAGTGATAAAGTAAAGATTTAAATCAATTTGAAAAATGTTTAGGTTTTACTGGATCTTGAACGTCAAAAACAAGAATTTGCTAAAATTAATATATTTACCGATGCTATTCCAGAAGAAGATAATGACGTCGAGGAAAATTAGCTTAATCTACTTAATATATATAACTTATTTTTAAAATCTTGTTTTTATACTAACTATTAATCTAAATTCGGAGATGAAATAGTATTTTTGTTGTTGTTTGATGCCATTAAAAATAATGTTTAGATATATTTTGTAGAACTGTTTGTTATAATTGTTTTGTATTGATATTGATTTTTGAATAGAAATTGTGAGCTTTTTAAAGCTTATGAAATGTTTGTTTTTTGATAAAATTGTCAGCAATAGACTGTTTTGTCGGTTTTTTGATAATTTTTTGTTTTATATTAAAAATGTACTGTACTTTCAGTAAACTAAAAATGAAACGATAATTTTCAAAATATTATAAAAGAAAAGTAAAAGTAGTTCATATGAAATTTGTCGATAAATAATATTTATAGAAATAATATAAGTACACAGTAAAGAGAATAAATATCTTTTGAAATAATTTTACTGGTATTTACAGAATATCAATCCAATACTACAGCAAAACAAAATATTTGAATATACATATACTTGAATATATTTGAATGTATAAACTTATTTAATATTAATATTAATTATAAACAATTATCTTATGACCACTTTTTCGTGGAGGCGAACTTCTTATATCAAGACTGACTGTTTCAGTTAATATGATTGCTGATGGTTGTGATATTGTCCGATGAAGTATTTTGAATTGATTTTCTCGAACCTAAGCGCAGAGCCATTTGAACAACGATTTAATTAAAACAGTTATGGTATTTGGTATTGTTTAGTCACCGTTACCTCAGCGCCACTTAAATATTAATTAAAGAAAACTTACATGCATTACCTCAACAGTACCGGATCTTAGCAACAGTCATGTTATTGAAGTTACAATCTTTTTAATAAATAATTATAAATTTGATCTTAATTAATTTTATCTTCATTTAAAATTAATCACTAATTAATTTTAATTAATAACAAGTTTCAGCACTCAAGTCAATTTAGACTCGACTTTTTATTTTTTATTCATAATATAAACAATAATAAAACTAATATATTTATGTCAGAAAGAAATTAAGTAAAATTACTTTTAAATTTACTAAATTATTTATGTAAATAACTTAATACATAGTTTACTATTGTTTGTAACAATTATTGTTAAAATTATTGTTGCTTTAAAAGCGGTTTTAGTGTTACTTTGATAAACAATTCGCTTTTTTGAACTTTAATTTTCAGTTTAAGTTTGTATTTTTGTTCATTTGTGCATTAAATCTTTTAATATTTAATATTACTGAAAAAAATTAATTATTTAATAATTATTCATTTTTAGTCAATATTTGATTGTAAACATTAATAACAATCAGAGTATATTTTTTATAACATTGAAGAATATGTTATTTTATTAAGAATATACAGAATATTTCTATATATTACGTAATTTATAGAAACAAAAATGGAAAAGATTCATGACTGATAGACAATATTATGGCGTTTTTATCATTTATTATTTTTATTTCAATTGTGTTTTACTTGAAAATTAATCTAGAAATTGAGGCCAAAGTCGAGAGGTGAGCATCTGTTTAATTATGTTTTCAATACATAATCTTTTGTTTCGCTATTGACGAGGCTTATGGCGATGCTATTCGTTATGATTGGATACAAAGAATACAGAATATTCTTTATAATTATATATAATAAAATTATAAACTAATTATAATTTGCGCGCCAAACAGACAGAGTGATATCGGCTCCAATGCTACCATTATATTGGACTCGTTCTTTGATAGCGGATACGACAAAAGAGTAAGACCTAACTATGCAGGTATTGCTTCTCATCGATTCTTTAATAGAATTCTGTATGCAATATCTCATGATTTAATTTTAAAATAACTTGAATTTTACTCACATATTTACTTTATTAGCTGTTTTCAGAGTCTTTACTCACGTTTTGTCTTCATTTTAAGTTTACTTTATTAGAGATAAATATAGATTTTTTTACAGTTGAGTCAAATGTAAATATGAATGCAGAAAAATTATCATAAGAAATTAAGTAAGATTTTTACTCTTTGATATTTTGTATATTTAATAGTAATTATTTGTTTGTGGATTTTGTGGCAAATTACAAAGAAAAAACAAATTTTTGCTTCAAAAGTTAATTTTGTAAAAACAGTTTTTAAATTTCTAATTTATTAAAGTTATTTTAAAGTTATACTCATTATGTTACCAAATAAATTTAATAAATATGATTAATTAACCTTAATTTAATTAAACAGATTACTTAAATTGTTTTATTTAATTGTATTTAATCGTTTTACAATCAGTTCTATTAATTATTATTGAAATGGATTATATTTATGGTTTGTTTGCCAAGTTTTACCATTTGCATCATTTTCTTCAGTTTTATTCGTTATATTATTCGGTAAAAAATTTATTTTAAACTATAAATTTTTATCTTGATTTAATTTATATTAATTTAATTTGTTTCATTAATATTTCAATGTTTGTTTGACCATTTTCTATTGTGATGTTTAATTTCACAATAGAATTGATGTCTAATTTAATTAATTTAAAATTTGCAAAATATATTAGTTATAATTATTTTTTTAATATTTTTAAATTTAAAAATAAATAATATGGCGCGTGAATAATAGAATCAATTCTATATAAATCAAATTAGTTGCGATAATTTTATAATTAATGCCTTAATAGAATCACCGGTCGAAGTGGGCGTTACGATGTATATTATTAGTATTAGTTCTGTATCTGAAGTACAAATGGTATTAAACAAACAACTTTTAACGAAATTAACAATTTTTAAAGTATAACATAAATTCTTTAAAGGACTTTACGTGCGATTTTTATTTTCGTCAGTCGTGGCGCGATAACCGTTTGTCATTTAAGCCGCGGCCAGGAATCGATGCTTTATATGTGGGCGCAGAAGTGTCCGACAAGATCTGGCTTCCGGACACCTTCTTCGCCAACGAAAAGTCGGCCATCTTCCACATGGCGACCACTCCTAACACTTTCATTCGCATCAAATCCAATGGAGACGTTTTCCGCTCAATCAGGTATTATACATATTTAAATTGCTATTAATCTTAATCTTGAGAATAATTTTATTTTTAATATTTTACAGAATATTTATAAACTTTTTATTATTATTCAAATTATTTTAAAAATCAAAATTAATACATTGAAATTTTTACAGAATGACAGTAACAGCGAGTTGTGCTATGGATTTACAGTATTTTCCAATGGATCGACAAAGTTGTACGATCGAGATTGAAAGTTGTAAGTAATTATAAATTAAATTGTGTTTCAGTTTAAAAATCCCGTTTTAACAAATACTTTAAATACTTTATTACCTATGATTCTGATACATGATTCTCAATTCAATGACATACAACACGACCACTCCTCCTAATATTGGCCCCTTTAAAGCCAGTCACGACCATTCAACCCGAGACCCCCTCATTCGACTCAGTAAGTCAAACTAAGGTCAACGACATATACGACCATTTTCCGGCGCCTCCCGAACTGTCCACTCCCCGACATCTCTATCTCCCTGCGACACCTTTCAGATCATACTTAACACAAATATGTATGCCATGTGGGGTTACCTCTGGCCAGTTCCGAGTCTATAGCTGGGCAGACAAACAAACAAACAGACTCTTGGATATAACAGTCGTTTTCAACCCACAACACACTCGTTTAACTTTTTAAGCGCAAAAATATTTTGACAACTCTATTACATGTACTGTTGATATTGTTGTACATTTTTATATTGATGCACATCAATATAAATTTAAAAAGATATTTTATGTCAACTTTATGTAATTCCTAATAATTTATTAACTTTTTCTTAAAAATTTTTAACAGATGGATACTCGATGGCAGACATTCGATACAATTGGGGAATTGATGGCAAAGGAGGAGTCGGATTGTCAGAAGTTGTTGAATTGCCGCAGTTTAAGGTTAAAAGGCATATTCAAAGGCAAACTATAGAATCTTTAAGTACAGGTTTGTTTAAAATTATACTTATGTAAATCTTATTTCAAAAAATATATTATCTTAATTTTTTAAAATTTTATATTCAAATAAGTTTAGTGATTAATTTGTCAATTTATTCTATTGTTTATATAATTATTTATATTATTTATATTAAGAATTACTTATTAATATGTCATCAGATAAATTAAATACAGAATTTTCTGAATCGCCTAATATTTATATAATTAAACAACTATTTTAGGAAATTATTCTCGACTTATTTGCGAAATTGAATTTGTTAGAAGTATGGGTTACTATTTAATTCAAATATACATTCCCGCCAGTCTTATTGTGATTATTAGTTGGGTTTCATTTTGGTTGCATCGGGTATGTATAAAATTAATAAACTGTTATAATAACTGCTAGTATAATTTTTTTAAAATTTAATTAAGTTTCATAAAAAAAAGTTTAAATTGTACTATAGTAGTAAAATTTGCAGTAACTGTATATCAATAAAAAAAAACTTATTAAACTGTCAAATAGGGTTTCTGATTAAATGTTAATTGGCTTAAAATTATGGTTATTTTAACAATAGTTAGGAGCTATTTATCGTCAAAATTATAAGCTATAAACTAGTGGTAAACTAGTGGTTATGATATAAGTAAAACTTTTAATTTAATAAAGTTTATAATTACTTGAATAATTTTTAATAAAGTTAAATAATAAAAACTAATAATTAGAATGCATCGCCAGCAAGAGTCCAATTAGGAGTGACAACAGTGTTAACAATGACTACATTGATGTCGAGCACAAACGCAGCACTTCCTAAGATATCTTACATTAAGAGCATTGACGTGTTTTTGGGCACATGTTTCGTAATGGTATTCGCGGCGCTAATAGAGTACGCGACCGTTGGATATATGGGTAAAAGGATCGCTATGAGAAAGACTCATTCGCAACAATTGGCCAAATTAGCACACGATCAAAGAAAGAAAGTCACTTACGACACAATTGACCGCCGATTTACGGCTTTTTCCAACTCACCCATCAATCCTTGCATTCCAAGACCGAGAAATATTACTGGTGTACCGGTAAATGAATTACTATTTAGAAAATTTAATAAATTTAATAAATTTGTTCAAACTTAAGCAACACAAAAATATATGCGATACAATTAAGCATAACATTAAATATATTTTCTTCATAGGAGATGCGATTTCGATTAATTGATAATAAATCGAGAGCTTCAGTCGATTATTCAAAGACAAAAAAGCGATCGCTAGCAATAACTGATGGCGAAGAGGCGGTCACTCCGAGCACTCCACCAGCGGTTGTCGCACTTCCCGGCGGCAAAAATCAGGACACTTTATTTGGTGTGTGTCCGAGTGATATCGATAAATATTCTCGAGTTGTGTTTCCAGTTTGCTTTGTTTGCTTTAATCTAATGTATTGGATAATCTATATGCACATCAGTGAGTTTCTTACTGAAGAAATGGTTGACCATTGAACTGCACTTTCAATTACTGCAATAGTATCGTAAGGTTTGAATATGAATACAAAAATAATAGTGAGAATCATTTACCTTTATATTAATAATTCTTAATTTATAGTAAAATCAATCAAATTTGTCAAATTAAATATGTTTTCTCTCTCTGTTTTGTAAGTTTAATGCATTGTATGAAATTTATTTATAGAGTTAGTATTCCTAAAATTTAATTAAAAATAATATAAAATTTTCTGTATATCATAAAATAATCTCTAAGTTAATTAACAAATTAATTTTAATTAACAAGTTTTAATAGTTGATCTCAAAATATATAATTAATTGATTTTATGCATGTATTTTCCTAAATTAAATAGAATTATAATTAATTTAAATTAAGTATATGTTATGCTCTTAGCTATTAAGCATAACTAAAATATTGTGAATAACATTTTGTAATTAGCAATTTTAACATTACTGAATCGTTTAACTGTAAATGTTTGACTATTAGTGTACAGTACTGAACATCGTTATAATAAAGTGATCATTTCGTTTTACATGACTTTTATTATTTTTAATATATTAATTATTTAAAAATTCTCTCCAAATAATTGAAAATTTTGTGTTACTTTAATTTCTAATGATAAATGTTAAATGTATTTATTTGCAAAGTTAAAATCTAATCTAGATGTTACATAAGGGAGAATTTTCTTTAACTTTGTATGTAAACGCTTGCTTCTCTTCGAGCTTTATTTTTTTAATTTTGAAAAAGTATGGTTATAGTTATAGTTTTTTCAAAGAAGCTCTTTAACAATATTATAGCATTGTTATGAAATACGTATAGATAACAATTTGGAAGCTAATGGCCAACTTGCCCAACTTTAAGAATATCTTTGGGGACATAAATGTGTTAATGGGTAATATTTTGGCTGCCTTTTCCTTCCTTTCTTCTTTCGGGGAGGGGAGAGATGTCCACATCTGAATTATATAAGGGAGAAAATTCTCCCTAATAATAAAGATAAAACAAAAATGTGCTTAAGATAAGCGTTTTCTTTGATTTTCTTTCTTCAATTTTGTATACTTAATTGTGAAATGAATTCACTCCAAATAATTCATTTAAATTCTATGATACAAGTAAATAGAAATAAAAGTAAATGACTTAAGATTATTGTCACGATTCTTAATGATTTAAATAACAAATTATAAATGTAGAATTGTTAACGTTATATTAATGCATGCAATAATGTCGCCATTGAAGGTTTTTATTTAATCAATTTAATTTCAAATTATTAATAATTTTCCTACTATTTAGAAATTTTAAAATGAATAAATTATGTTTTTATATATAATTAATGGAATAATTCAATAATTAATGAATATATTATGTGAATTAATGAATTAAGTATATTATTAAAATTGCAATAATATATAAATTAATTTTAAATTAATATACATTGACTATTAAACATAAGCGCTAACATTTAAACTTAAAAAAAATTAAATATACACATCGATAGAGAAAAATCTCGATCAGCTAAACATCGGATCTCTGGGAGAGACTCAAAGGAATGGCTTTGAGTTCGGTTTTGAGGCAAAGAAATTCGCCGCAAACGCACATCAAAGTGACGCATACAACGTTGACGGTCCACCACGAAAACGTGTTCGGGAGGTGTCCGTTGTAGAGCCAGCTCACCAGCAGATGCATCACGTGCACCGAAACAGAGAAGTCCAGACAGGGTTTGGCGCGTTGCACCAAATACCACAGCACTAGCGATCTGTTCGGCGGTTAGGCGTGAAAATCGCATTTCAATTAATAATTATCTCAGTATTAAATGATAGCAAACATTATGAAATACCCGAATAGCGAGTTAATGATATACGCAAATATGATGAGTCGGCCGTGATTTGACTTAAAGCCCATTTCCTATAATTGTCACATTTATTGTTAGCCAAACCAACAAAATTAGAGGTTAAACACCTGATAACTGAAGATATGGCTGAGCGATGGCGAGTGAGCGGTGAGACAGTCGACCACATAAACCAATACTCCCAGCGATGTGTAAAACAGGGTTTGCAAAGTTATCATTTGCGACACTATAAGTGTCGGATCCCATTGAGTGTACCGAAAGTGTCCGCTCATTACGTTTAGGTGGCCATCAACTCAATTGTTTGGAAAACACGACTTTAATGATTATTGCTAACCATCTATAACTGAATTGATTGAATCACTGATCGACTTCAATGAACGCAAAGCAAGCCATCGATGACGTCATAGCGTTGAATTGCATAATAGGGGTGACGATAGGTGTCAGCGGTGTCGTGACTCACGTGACAGCGTTTGCCATATTATGCCATATTAAAGGTTACGCTCATCGATAACGCATAACAGAGATATTCGAGTTTCGAGATATTCGACTGCAATCAATGGCCGCTCAATTGTTGGGAACGACGCATCGTTTGTCGCCGAAAGCGTTGCTTTTGTTGAGTCGGATTCGGTCGGAGAGAGTGTTACGCGAGTCAGTGGAGCACATCTACGGTCGCGCGAAGATCGGCAAACGAGAAGTGGTCGGCTTCGGCCTCAATGGCAGCTACAACTACTTCGACCTCATGGACGCGCCGATGCCCGCCATTCGCTTCCGAGAGGAGACGCCAGAAATCGCGAAATTGCGCGAAAAGGAAAGGGGAGACTGGCGTCAGCTCTCCGTCGACGACAAGAAGAAACGTAACCCTCATTTTCTCTCTTTCTCCCTATTTCTCTACATTTTCCGTATTAATTGTGTCTTTTTCTTCTTTATTCGACTCCATATGACGATCAGTATATCGATTCAGTTTTTGTCGCACTTTCGCCGAATTGTCTGCGCCGACCGGAGAGTGGAAGTCAATCCTCGCCGGTGTGCTCACAATTGTTTCGACCGCTCTATGGCTAACAGTCTTACTTAAAAAATTTGGTATACTTTAGTTAACGATTTATTTAATTAGATTCGATTTGAATGAGAGTTAACGTTTGTTTCGCTAGTTTTACCTCCGATGCCTGAATCGACTAAATTAGAAAATAAAATCAAACACAGGGATTGGCAGATTAAATGGGGAGCGAATCCGATTGACGGCATTTCGTCGAAATGGGATTACGAGAACAATAAGTGGAAGGATTAGACTTCAAACACATTTGCTTAGCATATGATATATACGACACTCGTTTATATTGTATTTATTTGTTATGAAATCATTTTAGTAAATATTATAATTGATTGTAATCATTGTGTTGATAAACATTTCAAGCCTGTATGCAACCTATTTTAAACAAGATTTCGACAGAAACTGCCACTTCAACGATAACGATAACTATTGAATATGATAACAGTTATATTTTGATTTTAGTTATAGTAATAATAATAAAGTGAT
Source organism: Microtritia minima (assembly GCA_034699355.1). Taxonomy (NCBI): domain Eukaryota; kingdom Metazoa; phylum Arthropoda; class Arachnida; order Sarcoptiformes; family Euphthiracaridae; genus Microtritia; species Microtritia minima. The sequence continues at coordinate 7,913 of JAQIYA010000332.1, read as the reverse complement.
ATTCAAATTATAATTTGTTTATTTATTTATTTATTTTGAATATTTGATAAATATATCTTTTTTACTTCATTTATCTTACTTACAAATAACAAATATATTAAATTTTTTGTATTTTGGTATTTATTTTGTTTGAACACATTAAAATATTTATCTTATTCTTCTGATTAACAACAATTAAGACACTATTGAGTGAATATTTCAAGACGTTTGTTGTTATTGTATATACATATAAACGTTTGTGGCTTAAAATTGCTGTAAACTAAAGTCAGTTTAATTTCAATCAAATATTCAATATTGAATGTCTAATGAAACTCAAGCGATCTGCTCAGCGAAACGTCTCGAAATATTAACTAAATAGTGTATTAATTGTTGTTAATCAGAAGAATAAGATAAGTATTATAAATAAATTATAGCTTAAGAACAAAACAATATCGAAATAAAAAACAAAAAAGCAAAAAAGGAAGCTCCGATGCCGGGAATCGAACCCGGGCCTCCCGGGTGAAAGCCGGGTATCCTAGCCACTAGACCACATCGGATGCTATGCTCATGCACTGCTTTAAAAGTTAGCCATTAATTTCTGTCTTTCAAGTAATTATTACTTTTAATGTGTGGGCCTGTGATCGAAGTTTTTCATATTTATTAATTAACGGCTTAGAAATTATAATACGCTATATATTGCGAACAAAAGCGTTGTTTGATTAGTCAGCGATATTTGAATGCAACGTCTAGTGAAGTGACACGCAGTCATTGTTAGTGAAACTAACAATGTTTCGAGTCATGCTTAACCTTCAGACAATTATAAATGCAATTATCTATATTTTCTGAACGCACTAATTATGCTTATAATTACGATTTATTCTTCACTAAATTTGATTTTAATTATTTTCACACATAGTATTTATTATTAAACAATATTTTGCGTCATTACTAAAGTAAAAATAAAATATAATTAACGAATAACTAGTACAGTGCAATAAAGTTATAAAGTTATATAAATAACTTACTTTTCACATTTACTTTTTAATTTTAAAATCATCAAAATATAAGAAAAATAATAAATACTTTGCTTGTTAATGAAAAACAAGTTATAATCTTAAATGGGATTATTTATGAGCAAACAAATGTTATTGTAATTGCTTTTAATTAATGATAAATAATGTAATATTTGTTGTTTTATAAGGTTATACAGAAGTTCTGCACGAAATAATAATAAATATTACGAAAATAATTTTATTTTTATTTACTTGACTTTTTTTGTTTATTATTTGTTTTTTTATTTAATATATTTGTATAATTAAGATGAATGTAAAACTTCTTTTTAAAAATAATTATCTAGTTTAATATCTTTTCTAAGAAATGGCATTAATTATTTTTAAATAAGAGTGATATGAATGTAAATGATTTGCAAAATTAAGCTATAAATGGAGTGTTGAATTCCAAATGGCAATGAGTTATGTAATTATTGGTATTCAGACATTTGCGTTAAAGGCGTAAACTTTTAAACGATTGAATCATGTCTTCAAACCACACTTTTATAATAGGAATATAATAGACGCGGATTTTTTAATAAATCAACATTTTATCATATTATATACAATGTTAATAAGAAAGCGCTACAATAATGTAATAATGCAACATCTATTTATAAAAATAATTATAGATGGAGTGAAAAAATTAAATCAAGCCGATATTAAAAGTAGTTAATTAATTATAAAGGCATAAATATTGAGTGAAATTGTTTTGTTATTTTGTCGGAAAGTGGACATAAACTTGTGTTAAAAAGATATCCTGAATGCGCTACATCGACAAAATCAGTTAAAAATAGATTTATTAGTGACTTTGCAGTAAATTAAAATAAATTTTCACATTTCATCAATAGTCACACTTCTGTGACGATTTTTAAAATGTTGTATAACTTGCTTAACTTTATTTTAAATACTTTTAATTTTATCCAAAAATAATTTGTTTTCCAAGATATTTATTTATAAATTAAATATGGTATTTATCATTAGTTATATTTGAAAAATAATTGAAATTTATTATAATAATTTACAATAAAAATAATTTAAAAGAAGGGGACACATAAAAAATATATGGAGAAAATTTTCCCTAAAAACTGCTTTTAACCCTACGTTAACCTTTTTAAAAGGTTGACTTTAGTTCAAATTGCCATCACTAGGTATTATATTTAGAATAAGCCCAAATTAAAGTCATAGAGAAGTCAAATTATAAATAATTTCTGATCAATAATGAAAATTTTAATCATAATAAATACATTCATTCATAAGTATAATCAAAATTCATGTTATATTCATTGCAAACAAATTCGATTAAAGCAAATTGTAGCACAATTTTAAAGTTTCCACTTTCATAACGAGATCTGACAAATCAGTAATCTTCGGCAGTAATCTTAATTGTCTTAAAGAAGTTCTAATAGCGTAATAATCGTAAATTGTTTAATATTTTAATTGGATGTTCTTTTAACAATTGTTTTGCTTTTCAAATATTCTAATTCTTCAAGTTTAGTGTTTTCAAGTTTCAAGTTTAGTTTTATCTTTATTTAAGATCAATAAATTTTGGTCAAAATTCTCACTTTGATTTTAAGTATGAATTGTCACATTTATCTGTATTAATTATTAATTTAATTGCATTGCTTTAATAAAACAGTGGTCTTAAGTATTCCCACTTTTAAGACCTCTAAAAATTATAATTAACTTAATTAAGGGTCAATCTTCTTCAAAACATTAAATTAGTGTAGTTTAGGATTTTCGCTTTGTATTAAGCTTATATGGATTAGTAAATTTAGTAAATTTATTTATTAGAGTAATATATGATGAGATTTACCTAAAGAATTGCTGAATATTGAGATAAAATAAAATGAAATCTCGGATAATTCGATAGTCATAAATGATTTTCTTTAGTTAAGCTTGGCTTATCCTCAAGAACATAGGGTAATCGAAATATTTAATATTAATAAACTTTAAATTTAAACTTATTACAAATTTCAATAAAATCAATAAATTCCATTATTGTGCTTTTATATTAGCAAAGCTGTTATATTAATAATTAAGCAAATGTTCGGGTCTTTATATGATTAAGAAGTAATTTAGAAACTAGATGTGACATATGATGTAAGTAGAATTTTCATTTCAAGTAATTTAATACTCGATCCGTTCATATTTTTTATTTATTTAGAATTATTAAAACTTTCGCGTTATGTAATTGCTTCACTTCGAGATATACATGTATTTTTCTATTTATGCAAAAAATACAGTTTTTATAAAATGTTTAAAAATAGTATAAAACTACTGCATATTTTCAACAATAATTTACTATTATCCTACACATGTATCAACTTTTAAAAAGTCAACTTTTCCAATAGAGTCATAAAAGAGAACCCGAATGGGAACTATTCTTGTCTCTCTTCTCTCAGTGAGTGAGGAGGGGGTCGACAGTTGAGTTTCATAAAGTAGAATATTCTACGTAAGCTTTTCAAATTCAATTTATATTTCACTTTTACATTCTGATCCAAGAAGCAAATAATTCATCAAAAGAAAAATATGATTTACAGAGATATTTCATAGAATGTTATAAAATTATTATGTGATTTTGTTTCTGACAAAAGATGTGCAAGTTTTACACATCTTTTAAATTAAATTTAAAATATGAACTTAAATATTATAATTTAAAATGATTTATCAATATTGTATATATATTTATAAAATCTTAGTCAATAAAATTATTTGCTTAATAATTGGTAAAAACAAATTTCAAATATTTTTCACAACAATTTAATTTTAAAAATTAAACTTTTATTTATTTTCAATAAAACTTTAAAAGTAGTTTTTTTGTAAATTCATTAATTAAAAATAAATTGAATTTTAAAGTAAAATGCTGACAATAATTTAAATTAAATAAAAGTTACAAATATAACAATCAATTTTAATGAAATTTGGTGATATTTTTTAATTAAAGATTTATTTACATTTAAAGTCTATAAATCGTCTGCTCATCAAAAGTCAATAGAGATTATTTTAATTACGAGTTCTGCGAGAATAAAAAAAGATAAAAGTAATGAGTTTTGACAACTATTTATTTGAACATATATTATAGATCCTTATCGTTGCAATGATTTGAATAATTCATATAACACTCATAATTACTTTGAAATTAATAATAATTAAATTAACGAATTACTCTCAAATCACAAACTAACGCGAGTGCTGTTGAATATATTTGTTTGTCAACTTATTGATACCAATACAGGCCTGCATTAAGTGTGTATAACTAAACATTTTAGTAAAAAGCGATCCAAATTTGGGTTAATGGGACGTAACATAACTGAGCGTAAGTGTATAAGTGTTGGACGCATACAAACGCATACACACACTCGACACACACAGCGCTGTATTGCTTCGCTGTGTTGCCATTTGTTGACTCATTAAATTGAGTTTTTTATATGCATTACACCATAAATACTATACAATTACTGTACATGTACTCAATGCCGATATTTTGTTTGCGATTTTCTCGACAAACTTGTGTTTACTAGTGATTAACAAATATTATTAAGACGTTAATTACGATCGATTGCGTTATGTGTTGTTTTGTAAACAAACTCTTTAATAGACGCGCATATAATCATCAGTTCTGGAGAGATGTCTAAATGAATAGTGGCTTTCAGTAAGTCTATGCTAATCGATACACATTTCATATTTCTATTTATAAATATTGATACGAATGCATGTAATGATGTAGTGATGCGCTCATATGTGCACTGATGTGAGGCTGTGCTCACTTCAGCCATCAATTATCGAGCGTTGAATATAACTGATAACTGATTCATTCATTTTTTAATAATTATCATAACATGTGATCGCTTCTCACTTCTCATTGCGTTTCAATATTAAAACATTTCAATATTTCTTCGTAAATATTCATTTTGATTATTCATTAATTATAAATAATTAAGTTTAATATTTGAATTGTTAGACTCACTAAGACTGAGACAAATCAATAACGAGATCGTAATGAGTCGTCACTCGATGGGCCGAAGCATATCGTCGTCGTTGCCATTAGTGTCTCATTGCGTGACGTCGTTGTCATCGCTGTCACCGCAGTATCGCTGCGATGAGCTTCGCGTGCGAATACACGAGAATCACTTGTCGTACTTAAACAGAGACGAAACGCCGGCCAAACTGGAAATGCGAACCAAAATTGAGTGCTTAATAGCGGAATATCTGTTTTTGGTGCCGCACAGCCATAAGTTTAGTTACATCGAAGTCGCCAATTGTCTCAATCGAAGTATTATCGAAAACAGCGAATTCAGCGCATATAAGGCTGCGTCCGCTTTCGAGGCGCTCGAGAAGTACGCCACGAATTTGATAACACATCCCTGGAGGAGAGAGTATCACTCCATCTGTCCCTACAGTGGCTTTTATAGGCATGTCGTCCAGAAGATGCTTATCGGCGCCGAACAGATCCTCTATTTGATGGGTTTCGTCAACAATGGCTCGAAATGTATTTACCAATTGAATGAGTTGCCCATCGATGCGGACAAAGTGTCGCGCGTTTCGCTCGAGTGTTTGGTGGCGTTCGTCGAGTGTCAAATCATGATTCAAATTCGCGAGAGCCTCAAATCTAAGGGTCACTTCAACTGTAGTTGGCGTGAGATTCACGCCATTCGAGTCGAGTATGTCTGCGGTCAGGCGGACGCCATTAAACTGATTTGCGAAAAGAGACGAACCGCCAAATTAATTGATTATGAAAATACTAACGCTTACAATACTCCGAAACGGTTAATATCATCGGTTAATGGAGATTCACCGCTACTTAGAAATGGTTTCAGTCTAATTGATGACCACTTGTCTCCGCAGAAACATTACGTGCAATCTTTAGACGACGAGGAAAGGACGGAGTCATTCGATTTGCTGAACTATCCAATTGTTGGTCCGCACTCTTTTCCTTTAACGCCTCCCTGTCAATACTGTTTACCTCATTCAAACTCGTTGCCGGCGTGTCCGCAACCGCCGGTCACGCATATGTCTTCGAGATATAATCACTTTCCCACATCAGTGGCAGTTTCTGCAAATTCTAAGTCCCAAACTGTTAACAAAGCCATTCAAGCAGAATTGACATCTGTTTCCAATGGAACTGAAAATTGTTTAAACAAAACGAACTTGAATTCCAATGTTTGCAATAAAAAAACTGTTAGCGATGGCGTCGCGCCTAACAGTAACTCTCAAACGAGAAGAGATTCTTTGCAGTCATCATTAGAAAAAACTAACAAAAGAGGAAGTTATTACGACAATTTGGATTCTAATGCAGCCTCAGATAATCCAACGGATTTAAAACAAAATTCTATTGTTGACAAAAAACAATTAGAAAAAAAATCTCCGCCACAAGAGAGGAATAAACTGAACTTATCGTTAGAAAAGAGAAAGTCATTGGAGAAAAAGAAATCGTTGGACGGCAACAGCATCAGCAGAATAGTGAACAGCATTAAATCAACGAGCGTTGGAAAGTCTAATGTTAATAACAATAGCGTTAATAGTAATAATACTGCGAGTATTGTTGTTGAAAACAAAAGTCTCCCCAGTTTGGCAACTGTTACATGCAATGCAGCTTCAATTTCTCCGAATGCGAGTCCAAATACAGGCAAAATGACAAAAACAGATGAGACGCAAAGTGACGCAAAACCAGTTTCAGTCATTGTGAAAGAAATGCAGATCGAGAAGTGGTCGTGTACGTCATGCACGTACTTGAATGTCAACGCTAGAGATGTTTGCGAAATGTGTCACCGAAGTCGCAAAAGTGGTCACGAAGCGATGCCACTCGTCAGCGGCGGCAGAGAATGCTCTCGCTGTACATTAGTTAATGACAAAGAAGAGAAATTTTGCAGAGCTTGTGATACTTCGCTGGCAGACTCGCCAACCTATATATAGACCTTTACAAATGTTTGTTTTTGGTTTCATATTTAATGTTATGCTAATTGTCTAACAACGCGATTTGATTTTTATTTGAAATACTGTAACCTAATCATAATTAGCGCACTGATAAGGCTTTATATTGACTGTGATAGAATGGGAATTATTATGAAATATTGGTGAATATTCGTTAACATATTGAGAAATTTTATATATTTCGTGCCTTTCCTTTTAAGGCTTAACTACTTCTTCAGTTTAATTATCTGTTGAAAAATTTTAGTTAACTGTAAACACAGATAATAACAATCTAATATTTTGAGAGGAATGATAATCTCATTTTGTTAAATGACGGTTGAAATTCAAGTTTCAACATATCAATCAATTTAGTTCAAAATTTATTAAATAAAAGTATTAATTTTAAATTCAATATTAAAAAAAAATATTATTAAAACGATAAAAAATTAATCATTTATTTTATGATAATTATTAATTCGGTAGAAGTAAGTATTATTAATATTTAACCTCAACAGCTAACAGCACGACATAAAAATTAAATTTCAAATCAGTCACGATTTTTATTTTTGCACACAAATAAAAGAACTTTTAATAAAGTAAGTATTCTGCAGATTATGAAAATTGAGTTGAAATAATTTTTCAGAAATGTATTATTTAGAAGTATTATTTTTATTATTTATACGAAATTACATTTTCGTCAAATTCTTTTACGAATTACTAAAAATAATTTAATTAGTATTATTAGGTAAGTATCAACAATATTTAATCTGTTATTTGTAGAACAAAAATAAACAAAAAAAATACAATATTTTAAAATATCAGTTTATTAAATTCGTTTCTAAAGCAAAAAAAAACTCGTCAACTCATCACTTCTTAACATTTCTTCATAAAATTTAGACCAATTAATGGCACAAATTGAGAATTTCATTCAAGAAAAACTTGATTTAACACCAGAACAAGTGATAGATTACA
>JAQIYA010000331.1:0-22507 GCA_034699355.1 Microtritia minima | reverse complement strand
TTTGAGATCTTTGAAGGAAACATGTTTTTAGGTGATAGTATGTTCTGCCCTGCATTGCTATGATTGTACTCCAAATAACAATACTCTTATATTAAAATTAACTTTATTTAAAGTATTTTACAGAATAAGTTGTAATTTACAATTTGTAAACTTAGACATAAAGATATAGAAATTATAAATAAAGAAGTATTCATTGATAACAAGAGAGAGCCGTTACCGACAAAGCGTTGAAAAATGTGAGCGTCGGCTTCGCTGTCAATAGAAATTTTTAAGAGATAAAAATTTTGTAATTAGTCTAAACCTCACTAAACTTAACCGAGGAATTAAATAAAGTAATATAAATATACTGTATATATTTAATTGATAAATAAGAAGCTAATATATTGAACCTCTAATAATTATCTAAATATATGTATATTGAATATTATGAAATAAATTCAAATGTATATTTAAGATATAATTATCTTTACAATTACTTTATAGATACTATACCAAAATTAATAATATACATGTAAATATTATTAAAAGGCATTGTAAACAATTTATTCTCTGCTTTGGTAAAATAATATATAACCGGATTCACTCGTTTTCTGCGTATCACTGGTAAGACCATAAAAGTCTTCTATAGCCGAGGCGTCAATTTTGTCGACCAGATCGTCATCAAACAGCAGCCAAAAGCCGTACGACTTGACAATACTAATATAATGGCCACGATTAGGCCCACTTCCGCAATGTATGACTACGGCCACCAAATCATAGAGCTTGTCATCACATTCAATGTTCGAGGTTTTATTAAATAATCGCAACTCAAGGGGAAAAACCACTCTATAAGAGAGTTTGGTGTGACGGTTCTGCGATTCGGTATATTTGAAACGCTTGAGATGAAGCGCCAAAATCATTGGCAACTTTTTAATTCGCATTCTCTTCTGTGCCTCTTGTTTGGAGCAGCAGTTCTCGCAGTAATACTTGTGTTCCGAACTAAGCGTTTCAGTATTGCTAAACACGCGCAGACAATGGGTTATTGACGTGTTTTGGTCCACATCGACACTCAAGTCTAAGAAGTCCTCGTCTTTGGATGAAAGCGATTCGCAGTTCAGACAACGCGTCTCATTGGTTAGCGTTCCCTGAAATATCTCGTGAACCCAAGTGTTGCTCGAGTTGTTGTTGTTAACCATATTGTTGTTAGTGTTGAGATTGATGTTAACGAACGAATTGATGTTAGCGTTGGTGTTGGCGTTCGCGGTCTTCTCTGCGCTCAACAGGTCAGCGATCGTGTTGAGCAGATAATTGAGGAACTCATGCGCGTCCTGTTGCATGTAGTTGTCGAACACCTCGTTCTCCTTCCGCAGACGTGCGATGAACTTCTTGGGCGCAACCGTTCCGGTCTTCTTCTTCTGAGTGGCGATGTTCTGAAACAGGTCTGCCAAACATGTGAGAAGAGTCTCTTTGCTGTTCCGCTTGTTTCGGGCCTTATAGTCGAGCACTTTCTCGCGAAACGGACGGCAGAAGTATAGCGCTTGTAACACACTATTGCAGTAACACGTGTTCCCGAAGTTGACTAAACCGAAGTAATGCTCGTTCGGCGGGAAGTGATCGGAACCGATCTCTTTCTCCAACTGAGACGCGTTCGCACCCATTCGTCACTCAACACATCGATTGCTTTGTAAACCAACTTTCAATTAAAATTTATTACTTAAATGTTAGATCAGTGCTGAATGAAAGCAAATCACAATCAATACAAACCAAATCACGCGAAATCGCATTCACCTCTACTCAAACGCGTACACAAAACAAACAATTTAAAGGCTGTCCACTAATTACGTCGACTTGAGATTAGATATGTATATATATATACAGTTTGTTCTCGATTAAGGCAACTCTATTGGGAAATAAAAAATTGTTGACTAAATCGAAATTTGCTTAATTGCGAAATTTTTAGTATTACTTGTATAGAATTTCGGCAAATAATTTTTGCGCTAAAATCGAAAAATTTCCGAAATTGGGACAAACGGTAATGTATTGATATATTTTGAACCCAAACTGAAATCACAATTTACTGTTAAATTAACAATTAAAACACGTTATAATAGTTAAAACGACAGAACCGATTGTGAACTGCATCGGAATCAAGAGTGATGAGCATTTAAAGCCATATTAAAACGGAAACGATGTTTGAAGTGTCGCCAAACAATTTTGATAACAAATCACTAAATGTGATAAAATCAACTTTTTAGTTACCTTTAGTTAGTTTTTAGTTTTTAGATTTGAAAGCAATTATATTATTATAATATTTATTAATCGATCTATTAAGCACACCCACTATACTACACATTATATGATCATTCATTCCTTTCTCTATACAATTTAATTATAGCTAAAATTGATACATAACATAACACATTGTTAGTAATTATATTTGATCGAAACATACAAGTTTTTTTTATCTATACGTGGGAAAGTAGGGCTTACTGTTTATATACTTTTAAGTGCGATCATTGTATTCAACTCAACCCTCAGAGTCCGGTCGGACTCCTGAACAGATCCGCCACTTCCGACTGACTAGTAGTCAACTACCGAAGCAACTAATGTTTTAACATACAGTTTTCTGTTAACAGTTTTGTTTACAATATATAGGAATAAAACTTATTAAATTTTACTTTCAATCATTTATTAGCATCGCTTTAAAAATAATAATTTAATTTATTGAAATAGAAACTTACAAAATACTTTTAAAACTTTTAAAACTTGCAAATCGACAATAAAATGTTACAGTGTTGTACTGTTTTCATGCGTTTTATTACTTAATAAGTTTACATAAAGCAATTCATTTGTTTAAACTCACACAATGAACGCATTTTGAATTTTATTATAATTAATTACAAGGAAAAATATATACATGTATAACATTTTAAGAATTTTATTTTAAAATTTTAATAAATTCATTTTCCAAAACATCATGAGGTACAGGAAAGGGTATCACTGTTGGCAAACCTTATGTGAGATAAAATATTAAAAAATAATGTTCAAATTCAGCCCAAAATAGTTACTATGATATTTTTATAATTGAATTAAACTTTAAATATTTTTAATTATTTGGTCATTAGTTTCAATTCTGTAAATCAATATTTACATGGTATATGCTATGTTTAAGTATAGTAAACAAATTTTAGTGTTTATAAATTTAATTTGCTAACGATAAGCTTAAAGATTAATAAACAAATAGCAAGTTATCACATAAAAACCAATTCCATTAAAAACATTATGCATTTCATATTTGTATTTTGATTTGTAGACTACAATAAAAAACTACATTTTATTATATTGTTGTTTTGGAACTAGACTTTGAAAACAATGTTCTTTAAATAAATAAAATGAAAAATATTAGCAATACATGTATTCATATAAATATTCATTTTCTAATTAACAACATATTTATTTAAGCTTCAAATTTGAACTAAATTTAAATTGTTTCGCTAACATGTATAGGCTCAACATTTTCATTGAAAATAGCGCTTATCTTATTTCAATTGATTTATGTTAATACTCATTAAAAATAACGCAAATGTTTGAGCGATAATACTGTTATTACAAATGAGGACAACAATCACAAAGCATTTATCTTAAAGATTAAGTACATCTCGTGATAAGCAGCGAACACAATGAAAACTGTACACTAACTGTAATGCGTTTACAGCTCAGTCCGACTCAAGTGTCGCATAGTTTGTAAACACGGTTTGTATAGCAGTGATGACACCACTCATCAAATATGTGGTGTGAGATCTGCCGCATAGTTGGCATTCCAGAGATAATGCGCGACTCATGAGAGAAATGTCGGCAAAGCATTCATGAATGCCACTCCAACTTTTCACCGTTTGGGGATTAAACCGCTTTTGGAGGAAATGAGTTATTTGAAAATAATGCTGTGGTAAACAAAACAATTAAAAATATTAACTTATCAAACAGTATTTAGTATTTTGTTTGATAATTAACTCAATAGTCAAGAATAAATTAAATGATAAGCATATTTCAAACAATTTTTTCCTAACACTTATGTTAAGCGAGAGATTGTTTTTCTCACACTTTTATTTTTGCTTTGCTTTTCAAAATCAATGCTAATCTTTTTTGACATCACAGACAAAATAATATTTAAAAATGAAATGAATCATGTATTTAATAAATATATAAATATATGAATGTCTTAACATTCATATATTAAGTTTTCATTAGTAAATAATTAGTTGACTGAATTGGGGGTGAAGAGCGGCGTATTTCTAGGGAAGGCTGTTATAGTTAGTGGTATTTGGTTGGAGGCGATGGCAGGCATTTCAGTGGTTTCGCGTTCGTCTACTTCATGGATGAGTGCCTGCTATGTATCACTGGAAGAGTAATGAGAATAGTTATAACGACATCCTTAAGCACGGCATGCATTTGCCGCCACCGCCAGAGTATGAACGGGAGTGGAGTAACTCGAGTCCGAACTCGGCCGACACGTCGGCGTCCAACTCGACGACACCGGAGTCGAAGTCGGTCGAGAGACTCACGACAGCCATATCGCGATCACATCCAGATCTCTCCAAATTCGATGACGACTTCGCCCGACGAGAGGCCAAATGCAATGATTTGAATATTAGGCATTCGGGAGAACAGGAGTATAACATGATTGAACTCCTTATCGCCGAAAATTCCGATCTCAAGAGAGAGCTCGACATGTACTCGAAGAAAGTTTTCAAATTACAAAAGGTTTGATCGTTTGAATGCGTTGTCAGTCATGTGTTTGACAATTACTTTAATGAATAGTTCGAATTGGAAATACAAAAAGTACATCAGTCTCACGAAGAGCTCATGAGGTCGTCGGAGAAGAAGGAAAAACTAGAGCGAGCTATTCGTTACAAATTAGAAATCGATGCGCGAAGGCTTCAGGAGTCAAATAAACACCTAAAAGGTATGCGAGCAATTGTGATTCACTGTTAAACATTGTATTTCATTAATGCAGAACAATTAGATGCAGCTCTGGCTCATGTCTCGAAACGACCAGTAAGTTTGAATGATTGTGAATTAACTAATTTTGTGTTTAATATGAAATGTGGCGAATATGAAATTAAATAATTAAATTTAAGATAAAGGCTTATCACTTTTAATGGATAAATAATATCAATTTCAAATAGATATTGGTTTTAAATATTTATGTGAAGGAATTCGAAATGATTATTAAAACCTATTGATATTTCATATCAGAATTAAACAATTATTTATTACAGTCAGATTCAATTGATAGGAGATTCGTATCAATTCTGAGGACACACTATGCAAGTCTGCTTTCCTATCAATATTTACGAGACTTGTATCAATTTTTTGGAAGAACGTGTGCGCAGTTATTATTAATGAAAGTGTATGAAATGTCAAGTCTCCCAATAATTGAGATGACAATTGACTTGCAGTCTCAACATTATTATATTATTCTAAAAGCTATTATATTTTTAAAAATTAAAATAAGTTTGAAAACACAACTTTTTTCTTTAGTATAATTAATAATTATATGGTTATTATACATAAATATTACTTCTAAAATTTAAATACAAAATGTTTTATTTTAATAGATAAGTGACAGTTTAGATGACGGAGAGCTTAAAAAAGAAATCGCTAAAAGAGATGTTCTCATTGCTCAACTTCTTTCTCAAAGTATTCAATATTTATTTATTATTTATTTAATTCTTTATATAATAAATATGATTTGATAAAACTTAGATAAAGAACTTCTTAATGAAAAAGATCGACAAGAGATAGAATTACAGGCACAGAGATTAACTTTACAAGAACAGCGTAATCATATCGATATTCTTGATAACGCTTTGATGAGCGCTCAGAACAATGTTATAAAGTTGGAAACAGAGGTATGTTTTATATAATGTCTAATATATAATCATTCATATTAATCAAAATATTTTTAGTGCCGCAAAAAGCAAGCTTATGAGGAGAGAGCGAATCATTTGCAGAAAGCTTTGGCAAATTTACAACTGGCGGGAGAAAGAAGGTTGCAAATGGAAAAGCGTGTGCGAACACACTTAGAAATAGAAATAGATTCACTTAAAAAGCAACCGCAAGGAAGTGGTAAAACGAATGCCAAAATGGAAAAAAGTTTCGACGATATGAAAAAGACTATTAGAGATTATGAAGAGAAAATAATTACATTGGAAGCAGAAGTCACCAAATGGGAACAGAAATATCTTGAAGAATCAACAATGAGGCACATCGAGCTCACCGCGTCCACAGCCCCCAAGTTTGTTCATTTATAATGCTCTTCAATTTTATTATTATTTTATATTTTTGTGATTTTAATTAAAATAATATAATTATTTAACCAAAAGGGACGCCAAAATAGCAGCGTTGGAACGTACGTCTCAAGAGAGTGAAAAATTAATAGCAGAAGCGAGGAATGAAAGGTTAAGACATATGGACGAACTGCATCTCACTAATAAAAAGTGCGCCGAACTGGAGGGCAAAATTAAAGATTTAGAATCGAAACTGGCAGAGAAGGATGCCATGATTAAAGTTTTACAACAGCACTCTAGGGATAAGGATGTTGTGTTGCAAAAGACAGTGTTTGCGCAAAGGGCTCCCAATCGGCACACCAGGTCTGCCAGTACTATGGGTTTAACTAATAATTCGAGCACTCACTCATCAAATACAATCTCTGTAAACAATTGCCAATCGAATAATTACAACGAAAAAACAACAATGAGAAGTACAAAAGAAGACTCATCTCAAAATGGTGGACACGACACGCAAACCAGCGATTTATCACTTTCTAATTCGTCTAACAGTTGCAATTCCGACTCGAATAAACTGAATCTCGATGAACAGTTGAAGGAATTAGACTCTCGACTCACGAATAAAGTAATTATGTTTTTAAAGTCGATTATTTAAGTTAAAAAGTGATTAACAGAGTAAATAATGTAAATAATAAGTATATCATAAATAGGATTTTATCATATACTTATTTCAGGAAGAATTTTTTTCTTAATCTGCATAATTTATTCTATATCTACTTTTGTACTCTTTTATCCCTTTTTAAAAAAAATTTCTTAAACAAAATAATGCATTTAACAAAATTAATTTAGCTATTAACGACTGTATTAAAAAGTTTATATAATAAGTCAAAGTTTAGATCAAATTAATTTTCATGAAACCAATACTTATTTTACTAATAAAAGTCTTCTAAAACTAACTGTATTAACATTAATCTCGACAACAATAATCCGTTTAATATAATGAATTAATGAATTAATCATTTTATTTAGGACTCGATAATAAGAGCGCTTCGATCCGAAAAAGAACGATATCCGAATCATTACAATAACTGGCGATTGTAATTCTAAATAAACGCTTAAGTTTCGATTCTTTCGATTTGCGAAAGTACTTCGAACTTGTTTTTATTGCATATACCGGTCAAATAAACTTAAATTTTTTTGAGCTCTTAAATTGTAAACTTTGTGTACCTCTCTTGTATGCTGGCCATACATTTGTTTATTGTATTTAAAATATAAAGCAATACTTGCTTATTAAATAACTCATTTTAAATGTGTGCCAATCTTTTGTTTATAACATTATTTGTCTATATTATAATGTTACACATGTATATTTAGTCTAATATTAAATATAATGGTGTTATTTATATTTGTTTTATTAATAAACTTAAAATTATACCAAATATTTCAAATGTGGAGCGATTTGAGGCGTGACTTCCATCAAAACTATTGAAGGATTACAAGCCATAGCGGTAAATATGTAAAATGATAATGAAATATATGCTGAATGAAAATGATTCACTCGATATTTATTAAATTTATGCGCTTAATATCATATCACTCTGACTGATAGGATTTAATGATATCTTTTATAAATATTGGTGTAATTATTAAAAATTATAAATATTTAATAATTTTGAAGATTTAAAGTTTATTTTTTGATGATATTTATTTCCAATTTATTAACAAGTATTAGCAGAGTTATTCATTTTATCATTCTATTATTTGATGTTAACTTATCAGAATTTAAATTAGTTTTAAACAAATTTGACAATTATTAAGTCATGAAATCAAAAATTGAAACAGTTTTGGGTAATTTGTAAATTAATGAAATATTCTTATAAACTTTTCAATATATAAAAATTAACGCATTATTAAACTAGTAATATTATTTTCAGAACAATAATAAACAAAATTTAAAAATTAAAATTAGATAGGATTGAGTTGAAAATTTTAATTTTTATACGGGTAGTAAAAGTAATTTAATTTATAAATTTGTATAGATTAGGACTCAACTTTTAGAGACTTTAAAACTTAAGTACACTTAAGACTTAAATAAATAGAGCCTACAGTTAATTATTGCAAAAAAGGCCTTCAATCTAAAAAATGCTTCAAAATTCTTGTCAATTCAAGTGAAGTGCGATTTTGTTTTTTAATTAATAATTTGTTACTATTATTTACACTTTTATAAACGCCAACTCAATCGCTATAATACGCTAACAGTGAATGACACGTACTTTATTAAAAGTAAGAGCAGTTCTGTAACAGTGTATACAATTAGTGCATCAATTCATACGAAAGGTGTGATCAATGATTGCATGATTTAATGATTTGTAGCGAATTATGTAGAATATGGCAGATTGTGATCAGTCGTCGCTTGACTTAAGATTGACTGAGAGTGAGGACAAACTCAACAAATTTAAAGCATTAGCCGTTAAATTAAAGAAAGAGTTGTTGGAGAGTAAGGAACAGGTATTTGCAAAACGAGTCGTATTTATAATGAAATGATAATGCAATGCAATGCAAACCATAACTATCTGTAAACCAATAGCTATCGAAGTCGACGTCAGACGTGAATGACTTGAGAGCACAACTCGCCAAATGTCAGGACAGAGAGAAGGAGCGAATATCTTCTTCTTATCAACAACTTGTTAGAAATTTTCAGGTGATCTTAGGGTTGGTTTGAGTGACTAATACTTATTTGAGTTTGATTTGAAAGAGTCTGCAAACAGAATACGACAAACTTCAGGACGAAAGCGATTCTCTTAAGAAGACAAGCAAACAGTTTGAACACGATTTGACAAATGCTTTGTCAGAACTGACGTCAGTTCGCGAAGAGTTGGCCGAATCTAAATCAGATAATGATCGCCAAAGAAATGCCATTTCGGTGTTAAGCGAAGAGAAGGACGCGATAGAAATCAAAAAGAGAGAAATCGAAAGCAAAGTAATAGTATTGCAGAACGATTTAGAGTCTGAACGAAAAAGAAATGCCGCGAACGCCGGCTTAGAGCTGACCATCGCTGAGCTGCGCAACCAATTGGATATCAAGACCACCGAAATTGTGGACTTGGCTGACAAACTCGAGTGCGCTAAAGAACAAACGCTTAATTTTGATAACATCTCAAGAGTGAACGAAGAGCTAGTTTTGCAGTTACAGTGTTTGAAAGATGATAATAGCAATTATAAAGAAACAATTAATGAATTGAAAGATACTTTAGAAACGAAAATAAGTGATTTAGAACATTATAAACTGAATTCTTGCGATTCTACGGCTCGCATACAATTCTTAGAGAATGAGTTAAAAACGTCGAATGAAAGCAATCAAAGACTAATTAAGGCGTTAGAATCAGATATTTGTAATTTGCAGTCAGAATTAAGTGTAACTGAAGATGAATTGACCAAAAAAAGTGAAGAATATGAAACCTATAAATTAAGAGTTTGTCGCGTTTTAAAGCAGAAGCAAAATGGTTCCAATAATTTTGATGATTCGAAGCATAAAGAAAATCTCGACACTACTATTAAAAATTTGACTTTAGATATAAATGACTTAAAGTCAGTTTCAATACTTGATAACTTCATTATTTAATAATTAATTTTGAAAATTTATTTTTTAGGCAAAAACTTGAAACTAGTATAAAAGATAGAGAAATTTTACAGAATAATTATCGACAACTAAATAATAGCCACAATTTATTAAAAAATGAATTAAATGAAAGCGAGAATTTAAAAATAAGGTAAATATTATTAATCTTAAATTTAGGTGAACTTATTTTAGTAACTTATTTTTAGATTAGAAGAATGCAAGTCAGAAAATGAAAAATTGAAGAGTTTAGCGCGAGAAATACAGTCAACTATTGTTAACGAACGATTGGAATCGGAAAAATTTTATAAGGTTTGTCAACACTAACAAATTATTTTTTTGTTATTATGAAAATTACTTTCTTTAGAGCAAAATGTCTGAAATAGAGAAAAGCCATGCAACTGTATTAAGTGATCTCCAGAGAGAACTACAAGAAGTTAATAATGAATTAAATAGTTTGCGAATTGAAAATGAAAAAATTTCTGTTCAAAGCAATGGAATCGATTTATTAAATAAGTCACGTCAATCCCTCAACACTTTAGACGAGTTGGAAAGTGTCGAAACGACTTCAATTCAAAATAAGGTATTTCTTTAAATCATATTTTTCATAGTTTCATATTCCTTAGACAACAACATTTATTTTTAAAAACTAACTGTCGATGGAATATATAAATTTATACAGTTTTATTACATTCTATTATAAATAGACAAAAATTCGCCTTATATTACATAACATCTATATTTTATTAAAAAGATACTTAAAAATTTGCATTTGAATTAGAAAAATAAATAAATAAAAATTAGACAAACTTTCCGAAAAAATAAATTGTTTTCTTAAGATTTTATTTATTTATTTAATAGAGATTGTCGATATCATCTAATTCTATGGGCGGAAATCTTCTCGAAGAAATTCTTAATAGTGATAGTCACGAGTATAAACGTAAGAAATTATAATTTTTATTGATTTTACCTTAGTTTAGTCGCAGTATTTTGTAGAATTTTTATTATAGTAAAACTATATTTAAGAATGATTTTAGATATTTTATGTAAAAAATATTACATGTTATTATTTAACAAAAGATTAAATTCTTTTAACTTTTTACTTTTTACTACAGAAAAGCTTTATTTAGAAAAAACTTCAGAAAGATTTTGATTTATTTTCTGATGTTAACCTTAAATTAAATGCTGAAGCTTAGAAAAACAATTAATTTTATAATTACCTGAATTTATGACTTTAATAGCTAGAATCGTATTCTGTATTAAAATGTAAAAATATTGAATATAGATTGAGTTATTTACTAATTGACTTAACAAAAAGTTAGATTAAAATAAAAATTGTTAAAAGTTTATTATTACTTTAGCCGCGCAAGACTTTACAATTCATTTGACATTAACTCAAAATAAAGTTGAAAACTTAACGCAAGTAAATTAATTTGATTTCTGATATTAAATTGTTATTAAATTATAAAATAATTTTATTAAAAAGTTGCTCGAAGAGAGTGAAAGTAGCAATTCGTTGTTAACGGAGCAAAACAGAGTTCTTAAAGAAGAAATTCGACGATTGCAGCGTATTGTTGATCGGCTAGAAATGGCTGAAAATTTAGAATATTTGAAAAATATTATTGTTAAGGTAACTATTGCTATAATGAATTTATTTAATCAACTTATTTATTAGTTTTGTTTATTATTTAGTTTATTACGTTAAGTGGTGGCGATGAGAGGCAACAATTAATTCCAGTTTTAGCAACTATTTTGAAATTAAGTCGAGAAGAACAACATTTGTTTCAAAGCGTTGCGTCAAATGACCATAATTTGAGTAATAATAGTCGATGGACTGATTATTTATATCAATGGTCGGCCAGCAATAAATAAACATTTTATCTGTGATTTTAGTTTTATTTAATTTTAATTAAAATCAAATTAAATAAATTATATTATTGTTTTCATTATTATCAAAATATATTTATTTTAATAACTTATCCGTTTATATATTCATTAATTCTCTCAATGAAATAAGTAATATAAAGTAAGATTGAATTTGTTGTATATATAATCAATTAATATTGTATTATAGAAAAGGCATACTAAAGAAAATACAAATTATACAAATTAAAATAAAAATAATATGATATTTATTTTTGGAATAAATAATATTCTGAAATTTATATTTTCATTTGTTATTCTATTATTTCTAATATTTCTAAACATATATTTACATTAATTTACATTACATTTATTTCTCTAATGTTTTCGCATTAGTAATAAGTTATTACTAAAGAGCGGACAATTAGATTAAAACGAATTTCTTTATTATAGGTTAAAACTTAAGTTAAATGTGTATAGCGTTCAAAACAACACTTAAAAGTAACGTTTAATAAGATTTTAACCTGTTCTTATTTTTGTTGTTGAAATTTTCCTGTTTTAATTTACTTGACTATAGTATCTAATAAAGTGTTGGGCAAAACGCTAAAAAGCTGAATAATTGGTTAGCTTTAACTGTCAAGTATATTTTTAGCTTATTTAGCCTCAGAGCTAAAATAAATTTTAGCTTTAGCCCTATAACTTAGAGTTAGCTTTATCTTCTTAGCTTAGAATATTTTTTATTATTAATTATTCTTCTATTATTCAATGTATACACTAATTAAAACCAAATATATTAGTCGCCAAAATTATATTTGAATATGCTTTTAGTTTTTAACGGTCATTAAGTATCTATTTATAGAGATCTATGACTTAAAATTAGGGAATAGTTATGAATTGTTTTTATGCAACTATTTTCATAAACCAAACCTATTAAAACCAATTTTATGAACTAAAATATTGTCACACAAAAATTATTTTCAAATTATAAAAAATTTCGACTTCTAATGTATTACATTAGAAATACAGCATTGTGTATATGCCTTCTGAGTTAAACACTTAATTTACAGCTTTTATAATTTCGTGAATATTAGCAAAATTCCGTCAAATAAAAGAAATAACATTTCAATTAAAAATAAATATGATATCTTAAAAAAGTTAGATAAAGATTTAATTTGTTAATATAAACTTAAATCTAAATCACATTTAACTGCAATTTAACTGAAAAATATAGCACAAAGTACCTTACATTAGATGCCAACTTTGGTGTTATTCAGACTTGTAGTTACGGAGATATTTATTTTTTAATTTTGTTCCGACTTTTTCATCTAGAGTTTCATTTAAAGTCACGTCCTATGACTTTGACCACATAATCAAAATTGATCATCTAGTGGTGGGCTATAATGCTAGATATATATCAAGTTTATACCAGAATCTCATTTACCGTTACTTCATAATGGATATACACTGTGGTTTTTATTGCGGTTGATATAAGCAATGCTAGAGTATAGCCTATACTGTATAGGCAATGAATTCTCTGTTTAGATAATACAGTAAACACTGCATTTAGTAAATTAAAAGGAAAAATCTTAAATCAGCGCCGACATAAGTAGCTAAGAATTAGAAAATGTTAACAAATCATTTATTATGAATGACGGCAAACAATTTAAAAATTTGATTAACTCTTCAAATCTTCAAATAGTTTTTGTCGCCCATAAATATGCTGCACTATATGCCTTAACCCATTGAAAGCACTTATAAAACTCAGTTTACTATGATATGCATGACTGTGAAGAAATTCTTACACTATTAATATAAGTTATCGTTTATAAGTTACATGTTATGTTCACTTACATGTTCAATCAGTTTTTCTCATTTCCGTTTTGAGAATATTGCTTAAAAATTCATGTGAATATCTTGTTTTAAATTATTGAACAATCTCTTTATTTATCTGATTTTGACAAATAATTACAATTACATTGTAAACAAATTTTTCAATAGACTTCTTAATCAATTTAATAGTTTTACCACATTTCAAATTTAACAAAATATAATCGTATTTTATAAATTATTCTATTCGGTTCTGTTTTATTTCAGTAATGTTTCGTAGAAATATTATCAAAATTATAAATTTCAAATTACTTATAAAAAATAATAAAATTATTAAACAAAATTGTCAAAAGAAATGCCAAATTAATTATAAATTGTGTTTTGAACAAATTTTAAACTATCAATTAAATAATCCATAATTATATAATTCAATGTTTCCAAACATTCGCAATTAAATAATAATACTGTATTTAAGTTTAGTTTCATTAAATAAAATAAAATATCGTTTTATTGCAGAATCAATAATATATTCTTTACAGAAATAATATAATTTTCAGTTGCAATATTTGAATTAACCTATAATTCATCTTTTAAACCTTTTCTTAATTCGTTTAAATTGTTTTCAATAAGTCGAACAAGTTTTATGGCGTTATCTATAAATTGTTTCCACTTTAAGCTATTATCAGAAAAATGCTGAGATGTAAAGAGGAAGGAATTGAAATCTTGACTTTGCGATTCGATTTGCCGGAGACGTATGAATACGATTATATTAAGGAAAAATAACAATAATAAAATTAGAAAAATCAACTTTAAAAGGAATGAATCATTCAAATGTGCACTCAATAAATATTTTGAAACTAAATTGGTTTGGATGTGGTCTGAAGAACCGATAGCTTGCAATTCGGAAATATCGACACCATTTTTGATAACATTATCACGAATTGATAAATTTGGATCAATCAAATCATTTTTGGCGTTAAGTGGCAGCTCATTCACATCAATGCTAACTAAACTCTCTTCCATTTGTATCCAATGAGGTAATTGATTGGAAAGATGAGTGCAAAAATCCGTCACTCCTTGGATCGCACTTTTTTCAATGACCGGTTTCATTAACCCTAAACCCCAAACATTCTTCTTGTAAAAAACTTTGGCGTGAACTTTAAGACGAGTTACATTGACTGAATCCATAGTTAAACACCATTGAGAGTGAACCGAAAACGTGTCACAATAAGGAACTCCTTCATTATCAGCTTCTGAGCGAACCATATAAACGATGCCCGCCGTAGACTCGGGAAGCAAGTGTTGCTTCTCAATAGTAGGCGCCGATTTGACAAAAGCATGATTCGTTAGCACCGTATAGTTAAGTTGTCTTACTTTGTCTTTAGGAGTGTCTTCCCATTGGCTTATAGTTAAATCGTAGGTTCGCCTCGATTTGTGCAAATTATGCAAAAATTTGCTGTCCGTAAAAATGAATTGAAAGGCGCGATCTATAGTGACGGGTAGAGTAATGTTGAGAATAAGCTTTCCCTCGTGTTGAGCACAACTGCATTGAGACCAACTCATGGGACTATCGATGGCGTCTTCGTAGACATCGATCGACGAACTCTCCTCATCACTAGAGCTGCACGAATCGCAGTGTTCGGTCATTACTTGAGGCGAAGTGTTTATATCACAAGTATAGTCATCGTCATCGGAGGTGAGACCCAAGTCGTCGCCATAGCTGTAGTGAACCCATTGCCAGACCTGAGCGTTAGAGACCGGTTCGTCGAGCAAAGCGTTTTGCCAAATACGGAATATCATTACATAAGTCTTGTCTCGAGCGGCAAATGACGTGAATATGTATTTATCACCAGAGTTTGTAATCACTTGAATGGCGTTTGGAATGACTCGCGCGGTGTTAGCCTTTGTTAACGAAGTTATATCTCGACATTTGATGACTACACTGGTCTCCCATTTGAAAATGTTGGCATAAAATGTCAAATAATTGAGAGACACGTAAACCCTTCCGTGAACGA
This sequence comes from Microtritia minima, assembly GCA_034699355.1. Lineage (NCBI taxonomy): Eukaryota > Metazoa > Arthropoda > Arachnida > Sarcoptiformes > Euphthiracaridae > Microtritia > Microtritia minima. Next base: position 6,917 of record JAQIYA010000331.1, on the reverse strand, counting down.
GGATCTCCTTTTGAAGTGCACACGAATAGTCCACAACAAGCCGTTCGTTGTTTGGAACCGAACTCGAAAACAGTCTTTTAAATTCTTCGTGTCTTGTTTTGTAAGACGGACTCAATAAGTTAAGCCACGAAGAGTTGGATCGCTTTTTCTTCACATTACTCTTCGACTCAATTGATTTCTTCCCATCACTGCTGATATTATCAGTACTTTTATCAATGCTTTTATCACTACTCGTGTATACATTGATTTCTTGCGTCGTATAGTTGTCTAAACATTGAACGCCAGCAACAGAATCGGTGTTATTGTTAGAGACGGAGCTCATGATCGCACTCATCGACGAGCCCTCGGATGTGCTTATATTAGTGGTGGAGTCGTGTCGCTCGAGCGGAGTGACGGTCACAGATGTGGTGCCAAACGTATTGCCAGACGTGTTCATCGATGTGCTCACAGATGTGTTTACGCGTCGTATCAGTTGTTGCTGTGATGCAATCAATGACTGCATTATCGCACGAATGGCAACACTAATGCCAATGCAGTTGATGTACAGTTGATATCTGACTCTCTTCCACACCAACTATTTATCTAATATTTTGACAACAATTGTATGGTTACTATAAATATCAACGTTTTTAGAAATGGAAAAACGAATGTAAACCTTATTTTGTTAGCATTAATAAAACATTTGATTGTTTGAAACCAATTAATTTGCATTCATTGTTATTGTTTTGAAAGTATAATTTCAATTACGAAACGTGCCCTCAAATGTTCGCATCTGTTTTAAAACAAAAACTTATTTTATATAAATAAACAGTTTATAATTGAATCGACACTTATAACTAATTTTATAATTTTTTATGATTATGATATCTCGTGAGGCGTCACATGCATTATAGAAATCAGACTTTTATAACATAAATATTATAATTAGCTTTTATTTTCAATACAATGTATAAATTAAGAAATAAATTATTTATTAATGAAAGGTCAAGAGGTTAATGATAGCTTTCACATTTAACCTTAAACGTGGGTAATCAGAGTTAATCTTAATTATAATAAGTTTTTAAAATTATTTTACTACATATAAAGTCAATTCAAATGTAAAATTTATAAATAAATGTTAAATTAATAAATTTATAGTAATGTTTTAATCGTATATTTTTCAATATTCTTTAGCTGATTATTAAATTTGAAGTAACCGTATTACTATTACTATTGGACTTTAAATTAGGCATTCTTGAAAGTGCCCCAAACATGACAAATGAATATTTCTATTTTTACATATTTTAGTTAACCAATTGTTATAAATTATAATTCTTAATCTTGAAAGTGAATATTTAAAATTATCTATTCTTAAAACTAAGAAAACGCTTATAACTGAATTTTTCATTAATAAATAACACAAACCTTATAGTGGCTGATATCCAGTTTTATGATTGTTCATCGCTATAGTGAACTCTTCAGTATAGTGAATGAAATTTTTGGTCCCGAGAGAGTTCACTATGTCGAAGTTTTACAGTGCATACAGTAATCTAATAATTTAGCATTTGTTAAAAAGTTAGTCTATTAATAAAGTTTTAATACTAAGCTAATCCTAATAAATTCGAAACAATTAAGAGTTTTTTTTATATAAAACTGTTTTAATTATGAACAATTTTAAATCATTTTATAATAAATATTTTAAACAAAGATAATATTAATTTAAAATAAAATTAAGTCAATGCAAAATAATTTGAAATAGTGACTAAATTTGTACTGCCATTACAGTTAAATTGTTTATAATAATTATAACTATTAGGAAATAATTAATTGGAATAATGAGAATATACAATAGTAGTGTAATCAAACTAAATAAATATTATTACTCGTGTAATTAATAATAATAATTGAATTTAATTTGAGATTATTATAAAAAAAATTTGAAACTTAAAGAGTGAATCTCATATGAAATATTGATTATGAAACGAGAGTTGAGTTGAGAGCGCTATACAGCGCTATATTCGTTGAAAAGTTTGTTTAGTCATGTCATATATGAATAGAGGCCGAGTCGGGGTTAGCGCTCAAATGTGTTATTCGCTGACAAGTGGCGAACCTATCATTTGTGCAACATTTGACTCACATTAACAATAGTTAACTCAATTGCCACAAATCACAATCAGCTCATCGAATGGCGTCTCAATCGGATTGCCCTCAACTCTCAAACCTAGAAATGGATGCGGCGATCGAGCAGTTCTGCAGCGTTACGGGTATGTGATTGAGTGGAGTGATAGACGTGACTGATTGTTGTTCACGTCAGGAGCGAACACCAGCACCGCTCACATGGCTCTCGACGCCTGCAACTGGAATATCGAGTTGGCGGTCAACATGTATGTCGACGCCAACGACATCAGCGATCAAACCGTTAATCCCGTGAACCACCAAAACATGGATGTCATCGAAACCAGCAATCAGTCGAGCAATACGTCGAACCGATCGCGACCGACAAACACTGTCGTCTCTCAAACTAAGTATTCATTTATTATGCTTTACTGAATTCATTAATTTATTCATTTATTTAACTAACATTTTACAGTCGAAGTCATATCTTTATTGCATCTTTTTATATCTTTATTTACATTTGTTTTTTTGCAAACAATACATATATTAAACAAAATTTTATCCATTATTTAAAATAAGTCAGAATTGTTTACATATGAATATCTTACTAAAGTTTTGAGTATTTCCTAATATTTTTATAATTTAAACGAATTTATGACAATATTTAAAAAATTTTAGTTTTTTTATAAATAATTATGAATTACAATATAATTATGAATCGTTTTCATTCTTCATATGAAGATATTAGAAAAATTATAATCTTAAGATAAACAATTACAAATTAAATACAATTCTTCTATAAAATTGTTGAGAAAGATTCGTAAAAGAGTTATCATAACTAATGCACTATCGAGTATAAATAACGCATATTTATTTTATATTTAATTGTCTGCCTTATATAATATACAATGCAATTGTTCTCCTCCTCAGGCCCTATTAAAATATTATTACCGATGATTGATTGATACTAATGATTGATACAATTTAAATTTGATAGCGATGATGACGTTCGTCCGCCTATACCTCCCGTGCGTCAGGTGTTAGTTGAGGACTATCCATCGGTTTCGTACAGTAATCACATTCGAAGACCTAATTCTCATTCAGTGTTCGATGCATTTCGCGATTTTGAGGCCGAAGCGAGTATGTCTTATGATTGCTATTTTAATAGCTCTTTAATATGTTTACAAATTTCTAAAAAGGATGGCACGAACAGATGGTTAGAGAGCCTGGAAATTTAGTTACTGCATCAAAGAGGCGTACACTCGAAGACCTCTTTCGCCCTCCACTTGATTTGATATGTCGCGGAACTCTTGAATTTGTAATTTAGCCATTGATTTGCAATTTGTTTTTGTAATTAATTTTACTTAAAGGCTAAAGAAGAAGGACAGCGATTGAACAAATGGCTTATGGTTAACATTCAAAATAATCAAGAATTTTCTTGTCAAGTGCTTAATCGTGACGTTTGGAGTAATCCTGCTATAAGAAGCATAATAAATGAACATTTTATTTTTTGGCAGGTATTTGTTTTTTGACTTTAATCCTATATTTTAAAAAATTACATTAAATTGCAGTAAATTAATAGATTAATATAATTTTATTTCTTAATTTATTTCGTTTCATTGCATGAAATGAACTATGTCTCTATGTTTATTTTAAACTAAGATAATTTGTTAATTGTCAATCGCTCACTTAGACCTATCACGACACAGCGGAAGGACAAAGATTTATGCAGTTTTACAATGTGATGGAATTTCCTTATGTCGCAATACTCGATCCAAGAACAGGTGAATTATATTAATGATTTACGTTTAATCTTTAATCTTTACCGAACGATTACTTGCCGAGTCTTTAGTCAAACTTATTTAATGAGACATAAAGATATGTTCAGTTTTTCATAATTTTTAAAATTTTGGTCTAATGCTTATATAACCTGTTACCCTAAATTTCAAGTGATAATTATATACAATTATTATTGATTAATTGTTAAAATATTAAATTAAAAGTTATTTCTATTAAAGGAGAAAAGTTGCGTTTTTGGACAGCCATAGATCCAGTTATATTTTGCGATTTGGTAACGGAATTCTTACACGACCATCCGTCTCCTTCTGGCAGTGGAAACTCAGATATGTTTAATATGATGAGAAATACAACCGCGGAAAAGGTTTTTCAATAATTATATAATAGCTTAGACGAAACATTGATGATCATGATTTGAATAGACACTATACGACGAAAGTGAAGAAATGCAATTGAAAGCAGCGATTGCCGCGTCGCTACAAGGTTTGCTTTCTTACACATTAGATCGCGCTAACATTATTAAGCTTTTGATTGAATTTTGTGAAATTGCAGAATCAAGAAAGATCGAGCAAATTCCGGCTAATCAGCCAACGAATGAAGTGGACGATAGCGACGAATTGGAAACATTTGAATCTGATAACGAAGAATCGAATGCAGTCGACACTCCTGCCACACATCTGCCAAAAACTAACTTTCAAAGAGAACTCGAGAGCCTTTCAAATGCCAAAGAAGTGTCTTCTACGTCATCCAATATTTCAACTATCAATTCTCAAATTGAGAAGCCGACTCCACCTGAAGATTGGCGACAATTTTTAGGCCCAGAAAATGGTAACAAATTTGAGCTTATGGTCAGATTTCCTGACGGTAACAAAGAAAATATCACTTTCCCATCAGATTCTCTCTTAAAGGTATTTTTCATATATAAAACTGCAGATTTTATTAATATAATACATTTCGTTTGTGTAGGCATTGTTTTTATATTTATCATCAAAGGGTTACAGTATGAATGATTACGATTTAATAACAAATTTTCCAAAACGCAACTTAAAAGAAATTTCAAGTTCCGATAACGTAACGTTAGAATCGGCAGGTATTCATTCTAGAGACACATTGTATGTTCAGCATAAATCTTAATTATTATTAAAATGTATAAAATAAGTAGACATTATTTGCGTTTCTAATAAAATGTTTTAACCATTTTTGTACACAAATGACTCGTTTATTTTTTTAAAGAGCCATTTTTCGCCCTTCAATACTGATCGGAACCGCTCTCTGCGTTTTTGTCATTTTCTTCTTCTCTCTGAAATTTCTCATATGCTTATCAATTCGACCGACAAGTCGTTTGCTCGAAGAGCCCTGAAATGGATTTATTTATGTTAATCAGTTAATGGTGTTTATATTCCAAACTCATACCCTGTTTATTTCGGCTTCAATGTTCGATTTGGGTCGCACCACATAGTCTTTCATTGACGGGAGAGGCACTCGAGCGCGAGGAATCCAGCCTTTATCTCCTGGTCGTAAATTTCTAGTTTTAAATAAATCAAAATATTTATCGAACGAACGACATATTCATCAACTTTTGTATGAGATTACTTCTCTTCAGAAGCCTTAGTACGTGTAGGAGTGGCCTCACTCTCACTCGTCGATTCGGCACGCATTCTCTTGGTTTTGGTCATATGCTCGAAGTCTCGCTTTTCTCTCTCGTCTTTGGTCATAGAATGAAAGTCGGTGTCGAGATTGAAAATGGGTCGCGACCAACACGCTATGAGATGCGCGGCATGTTTTTTGTTTTCTTTTGTTTCTTTTGGGTGTTTCATCAAATACATAACAGCCTTTCCAATTCCACTCGCTTTGATTCTATCGACGTCGTCGATATTAAACTACAACATACAAGTAACGTAAAAACAATTAAACTATTTGAATGTAAGAGCACTTACTTCTCCCAGTATTTTCAACATATTGCTGCGAATTTGAAGATGAGGTAAACTGCCATCAGGTAATCGAGTCAACCAATCGGTTATGACTCCGAGAACGCCGGCATCGAGAAAGGCTTCGCGTAAGTCTAACTTTCTGAGTTGGGCCACAACCACGGGAAGCATTTTCAGCTTTCGAGTTGCAGTCATTCGATTCTTATTCAATTCAAAGTCATCCTAAACCCAAACCTTTAGTCATTTAATTCAACAAATAGCGATATAGAGCTCACATCCGCTGCCGTTTTCATTTGTTGAATCATTTCTGCGATAACGTCGTCGTTATCATTAATTATGTCAATATTCTTCCTTTTTCTTCTCCTATAATTTTCTTCACGCTTCCGTTGAAGCATCAAATCAAAATCATAAACGATATCATCTCTAAACAAATTCAGTGATAAATTAACATAAAGAATAGTTTGTTAATAATTATACTGTAGTCTGCGTTTCGGTTCGTCGCCGTCCTCCTCATCACTCGACATATCAGGCACAACCTCTTGTGAATCTTGATTATCCTGATTATTATCTTTATTGTCTTGATTTGAATCTTCATTGTCTTCATTAGAATCGTCATTCTCTTGCGATACTTTATTGGTCTCATTGTTATCATCAGAGGATTTACTTCCAACAAAACCCTAAAATTATTATTTATATTATAAAATTATTTATATAAAATTTAATTAAATTCTAAATACAGTAATAATTTAAAATAATCACTTCAAATTCAGCGTCACTGTCGTCACTGTCTCCAAATATATTAGCTATTAGTTCTCCAACTTGTGACCTAAAAAATACAATTTTTAACTAAAATATCTAAAGTTACCAAATATATGCGAATTAAGACTGTAAAGACAACATTTGAGAAATTAAGACTAAAACAAATTAAGTGAATAATCACTTCGTTTGGGTGACTGTGTCGGTGGTGTTCGACTGAATAGCGTCTTCATTGTCATCGGCGACGTCGTTGACGTCGTTCACATCAGTGACATCATTGTCGTCATTGTCATCGGCGATGTCATTGACATCATTGCCGTCATTGACGTCATTGTCGTCATT
>JAQIYA010000330.1:0-22529 GCA_034699355.1 Microtritia minima | reverse complement strand
TTAATAAACAAATTTAATTATACTGTTTCACATATATATAATAATCTTAATCAAAATTAATAAATTTAAATTATTAGTTAATTATTAATTGATTAATTAGTTTGTATTAATTTTAAGAATGAATAAAAAATCTCGGATTTCCAAGCATTTGAAATATTTTTAGTATATAATATTTCAATTTAAATATCAAACAAAATTCAAAATTTATGCAAAGTAGAGATAAATTTAAAAGAATAAACTGCATAACGTAACGATTTTGTGAAAAAACAAAAATTTAAATTAATATTTTAAAAGAAATACTTTTAGCGTGAATATTAGTTATTGATTCTGCAGTGTAAATGACAGGCTTTTTCCCTAAAAATGCTTGCCTAACGGCATCGCATCGCATCGCATCGCACTTCTCTTTAGGAGCATTTCAGCTCTGAATACCAGCGCCAATACTTGAAACCATTGCAGCATCATTTCTCTTTTAAAAAAATATTCTTGGAAACTTTAAATTAATGGCCCACTGGTTTTAAGCTTTAGTTTCACAGACCTCATGGGATTTCATGAGGCAAAGTAGCGAGGGATGAGTGAACGGACGAGAGAGAGAGAGAGAGAGAGAGAGAGAGAGAGGGAAGAGAGAGCACATTTAAGAGTAAAAAGAGAATGAGAAAGGCATCCTTGTTTTTATAATCCATGTATAAAAATTGTTTGAAGCAAATGACTGCTTGCGCTCATTCTTTCAAACGATACCCGTGAGCATAATTTATAGACAAACGGACATATAAGCAGAATGAGTAAACTTCGAGCAAAATTTAGATTATGATTGTGATGCGTTCGTAGACGGGCGATGAACGAGCTTAAAATTCATGCAAATCAACCTAAATTAGTAATGCATAAAATGTCATATTGAAAAAGATGAGCGCGATTTAGCAATTCAGTGACGGCGCGATGCGATGTGCGTGCATAGCAGTGGTGCTGTGCTGTGCAGCAGACAATTGTGCATTCAAAACATTCAAAACTTGGCTTCCATGAGAGGATGAGGAGAGAGTGAGAGAGGAGAGGGCATGAGAGGGATGGAGAGCGTAGAGAGTATGGAGTGTGCATTAGCTGGTGGTAGTCGTGTTGGACATGTGCGTCGCAGATCAATAATTGGCCATATATGCCATATATCTTCTTCACTCGCTTTTTTCTGGACAACATCGACGCATAGTTATATACGACTATAGAAATGCATCGAAGCTCCTCTTTTTTCTTTCTTTTTTTAAAGAAATGAAATCCGACACATGCAGCAAAAAAAATCAATATTGCAGATGCGAATGTGATCCAACACACAATCGTCAATGAAGCAAACTTATATAACTTATATAACTCATAAGGACCGTCGTATTGCTTTACATTTTCATTGGTGTTCTGCTATTATATTTGGCTCACTAGTCAGCCTTCAGTCATTACCTCTTATCCATTCATTATAGAGACACACAGATATCCTTAAAAATGGGCAAATTGTTTGCTACACTTGTCTTAATTACATGCTTACTGGTAGTGCTCGTTATGAAAGTGGATGTAGAAATGATACGCTAAAGTGCTGATACGAAAGCAATTAATAGGCATTTGAATATGCAAATGAACACAACTACCAATAGGATAGTCAGACAGTCAGCAGCTGCAGACACTGCGAACGCTGCAAACACTGCGACACACAAACACTACATTTGCATTGCTATATATGGCAGGCCTGTTATTAGCGGCTTTATTATTGCGTTTCGCATTAATGTTTCTTATTTTCTATAACATTATTACGTCCTATTATAGTCCCATAAACCTCATCGCGAAATATTTTATTGCCTAACAATTGCGAGTAATTTTTGAAACTCCAACATATCGTATTACCTAATTATAGAAAATAATTTATGTATTTTTTTGCTGCACTTTCTTTTTGATAGTGTGCACACTCTGCACACTCTCTTCATTATGGTTTTCGCTGATCGACTGTTACAGAATTCTTAACATCACAGCTTATTTATTCTCACGGGAGTGAACCCAAATGTTCATTTCATAAGATTGCATATAAAATATCCCACCTCTGGCTTAAGTGAAGCAATGCAATAAATTGGAAATGCATTAATCTACTTACGAGTTAGCAGTGAGAGAGGAAAGCGAAGGAAAGTACATGATATAAAGTTTGTAAGTGTGCCTTTAGTGAAATCAAACAAGCAAAGTGAAAGGCCAGCACACCATTCGCGCCATTCAACGGAGTGATGCGATCATGTGATACTGGCTTATTGCTCTCGCTTGATGTATAGACTTAGCTGTTTAATTTTGCAGTAAGCAATTAAAGAGATCGCGCACGAGAGCGACACTTTTAACAAGCTTTGTTTGAGTCCATGCGTTTTTTATCCCGTCTTACTTTGCCCTTCACTATCTAATCGATCACCACTCGAGCCTTCGTACCATTAATGGGGAACTTATTCAATGGGGGAGTCAACTGCAACAAAGATTGATCTTTTTCTTCTCAAAGTTAGTCTTTTTTCCCCATTTAGAAAGAATTCCCCTCTTTTTCATTTATTCAGTGATGGACATCAGTAATGGATTCTCTAAAGCAGAATCTTACCAGTCTTACAGTCTTGCCAGTCCTCTCTCTTTCTCTCTCTCTCTCTCTCTCTCTCTCTCTCTCTCTCTCATTGGCGCGTCTCTTCTGCTCCCACTCTACTGGTCCCTCACGGGATCATCAATGGCCAAAATTTCACTTTAACGAGTATATGATGAGATGGTGAACACGATGAGCCCATTCACTAAGTTATTTTGTATGTTAGAAGGCTTTTATAAAAATGCGATAATACTAAAACTCAATTCAATTTGATGCTTACATTTTTTCAATTTTATGATAAAAAATTTTCTTTTCAGTGGATGAGCCATAGCTGTAACTATATAGACGTCGAGTTTAGTTTATATTACTTGAAAGTTTTCATTTCTAGTTCGCTACTGGAAAAACACTGATAATTCCTTATTGATATTTGTACAGCTCTTTACTTTTGAAGAAAAGGGACGAAACTTTATTTCGCAATACCTTATGATATATTTCGATAACTATAAAATCATTTTTATCTAAATGTAAACCTTATAATAGTAAAAATTAACTACAACTGTGCCCCCACTGCAGCCCCACTGCAGCCCCGCTCGTCAAAGTTACTCTCCCTTCTATATTACAATTTTGCTTTATATAATGTAATTTTGAGGATTTGATATTTTCGTATTCAACAAAATTTGTGTTTGGTTAAAACAAGTCGTACTGTTATGCGCTTACAGTTAGATACAGTGTATTTGTATCCTCTTATTCCCAATTCTTATTATATGGGAATTTAGAAATGCATGCCATGTTTTCCCTCTGCTATTTCTTTTAAAGAAACTAAATATTCTAACATGAAAGCAAGCAAATGCACACCTACTTCGACGTCTACATCTACTCTATTTCTATTAGAGCCAGAAATGAAGGTTTCAATTCAAATTGCGAAAAACTGATTTGCATACTAAAAGCAAAGAAACGCGAACACTATGACGAGATATCATAGACCGACGCTGTTGTCGATGACGATCATCATGAAGATGATGATGATTCTGAAGAGAGATGAAAGAAAATTGAGAAAAATTTAACTGCATTTTGTGTTGCCATCCGTATCGCTAATATTGAATAACATGGCAGCCAAATCTTGTTTCTCCTGATTTTCATTAAAAAAGCTGATCTCAATAAATGCAAAAGAGCCGCTTATGGTGGGGAGACAGCGGTGGGGAGACCAGCATTAGGGTGACGGGTTCAGCATTGCCTCACCAATGCTTCCCAATGCCTCTCCAATGCCTCACCAATGGCTCATTCATTGCTGGCTAAACAGCATAAAAACAGCAAAGCAAGCAAAGCAACGATATTTCTCCCGCACATCCACTTCTCTCCCCAGAGATCAAAGAGACGCGACTCTCTTTGAAAATGTGTTTGAACGGACACAACAAAAAAAACTTATAATAGTTAGTTATATCTACCAAAACACCATTCTCTCAGTTCTCCCCATCAGAATAGAGTATCCAAAGTATGCTTACGTCGTGCGAATCAATTGGATGTATCACTGACAAGGAATTAAAAACAGAATTGAAGAACTCTGATCCTGAATTAGTAGGAGATTTTAAATGCAAGCCATAGGGAAATCGCCCGCTCTTAATATATGCCACTTTTCAATAATATTTGAGAATATGAAAGCTATTTTGTGATATTGAGAGCAAAAATAATTTGAATTTTTTGCATTTGCATGAAAGAAATTTGGCATAAATTTCAATTTTTAATGTATTTTTTTAAAATTAAATTTTCTACTTTAAATAAAATAACTTAATTAAAACATCTGAATTAATTTAAAATTAAAAATATAAAATTAAATAAGAGTGTAAAATATAAAGTGCTGAATACAAAATAATAGGATAATATAAAAAGCAATCTATTTTTGAGATAAAATATTTAATTATGATTTAACAACTTTATTTAAATTAAGTTGTATAGGCATAAATAAAATATTTAAATTTTATTCTTGTAGAAATTTTACAATATAAAAATAATGCTTGTAAAGCACAGAATTGCGTTCGGGTATAATTTTCTTATAAATTTTAAGAAATCGTATAAATTATTTAAATTGCTATATTTATCATTTTTGAAACTAGCTTTAAGATTAATTTAAATAAAAAAATGATAAAAATATTTTTAACATAAAATGTCAAACACTGTACACATTGTAGCTTACAATTATATAAAATATAATTTAATAAATTTGCATTAATATCATAAATATATGAAATGATACATGTATTTTGATAATTAAATCACTGTAAATAATATTTTGTGTATATTTATTTAATTTTAATAATTAATATGTAATCATTAATTATAAATAATTAAAATTATTTAAATTAAATATTAACTTTTAATACACACTAATTATTAACTTTAAATTATTTTAAAGTAAATAATTAATAAGATACTTAAATTTTTAATTAAATTAAACTTAAGTGTAAATCTTTTTATATAATTTAATTAAAATTATTTATTTTTGTTTTTATTAAGCTTTTAATTATGATTATAATTATAATTTATAACTTATAATTATGTTATTAAATGTTTTTTACACTTTTTAATATTAATAAATATAAATTCTTCTACGATTTAAATTAAAAATTTGTCATTAATTGTTTTATTAAATAAATGCAATGTTAATGTAGTAAATATTTGAGAAATGTAATAATTATGATATATAAGTTTAATCATTAACTCAAAAGATTGTTTTATTTTACATGTAATTTGCATGTAATTGCAATTTAACTTATTTTATATTTCAGTTACCAAATGAAAAATGTGTTAAATTTCAAATTTAATATATGCATAAAAACTATTGACGCGTTATGCATAGAAATGTTAATAGTTTAGGATTTTAAACATATTTTTCTCGATTAACATTTTTTTGCAACCATAATATATACAATTACAGGCATACAATTTAAGGCCGGCTTTAATAGATCGGCGAACAGCTCGTCATTAGAATGTTTTCGTTTTAATAGCGTCGAGTGTGTTATGCTGTGGTCAATGTGGGCAATGAAGCGTTAGTTAATGGAAGTTATAGCGAAATAAAGTGGCAAACTTGTGACCGAAATGGTGACCCACCCTTCTTCTCTCTTAGCTAATACTTTGGTGCGTTATTAAAAGTGCGGTTGCCATTGACGACTTTGACGACTTTGACGGGCGCTAAGATTTTTTGCTTCGTATTCTCCACAAGAAGCATCGCCATGGAAACGAGAAAAAATAGCCATCATGTCATATCCTGATTTGAGAGAGATATTGAGACAAAATGCAAATAAAAAACTTTTAGAATGCATTTTATAAGCCTGTAATTAAATTTTCAACGGCCGTGTAATACCAGTGTATGAGTGTGTGTGTGTGTGTGTGTGTGTGTGTGTGTGTGTGCGTTTGTGTGGGTATACTTAAATAATACTAATATAACTTACAGTTATAAGTTTTATACAATATTTTCTCTACAGAGGAATATTTAAGCATCAAAAATCTTTTGACATAAACTTATAAGTTATAACTCAAAAAATTGTTTGGCAGCACAAGTCATAGCCATCACTAGACATTTCAGCATTGCATGCATGCCTGAGGATAAAACTCGAAAAAAATCAAAACTCGCGAGTATATTAAAAGTAAAAAGAAAATAAGAGAAGCGAAACTTGAAATTTGCATTTAAGATATGTGAAGAAGTGTTCCTGTACTTGACACTATATTAATGGAAATGCGCCGATAAGGTCGGTCAATATGCCATTAGCAGTCAACTAAATATTCATTTCCAAGTTTGTTACTCAAACTTTTGAATTCATAATGCGCTATAGAAGAAATTAATCTTTTTATAATTATAACATGACCATTAAAAATTAATTAAACAATCATTAATAATCAGAGTCATTAAAGAAAGTTTTAAATGTTCGCGTTACCGATACCGAAATAATTAATTTCAAGTAAATTATTATTTCTATCAATTTATTAAATGTCGTAAGAGCTGGTATAATGATATTAATAATAATAAATAGTTAAGTATAATATAGCATATAATTTTATTTGGCATCACATCAAACTATAATTATTTTCGTATAAAGAGCTTTTGCAATTAAGTATTTTTTATTGTGTTATTGTTATTTTAATTTTACATATGTAATAGAGTATAATCAATATATTTAACATGTAATTTTACAAATTGAAATCAATATAATTTTTCATATAAATAAAATTTATAATAATAAGGCTTTTTAAATAACATTGTACTGCGGAAAATAATATAAAATTAAAAATAATATTATTGTTAGCCAATTCCTGTTAATATAAATATCGACTAAGAACTAATGCCAGATATTGGTATTTATGCAAAAATATATTACATTTAATAATCGAAATGTACAGTTTAATATATATAATTCAATTCTAAATATTATTATTTAAACCTTAATTTAGATAAATTACTCATAAAAATTGTTAAATTAAGAATTATTGGAAATTTTGGTTGTAATTGTTTATTTTCAAAAAAATTAAAAATAAAAGTGTAGATGAAAAGGTTGATAAAATTATATTAAAATTATTAATTAAAACATTTAAACAGCATTGATTTTTTGAAAATATAATTACTAATTGTAAATTCAATAAATAACATTCAAAAATAAACAATAATTAAATAATTAATTGACTAATTAATTTAATAATTAAATCTTTAAAATTCATTCTTTAAATTCTTTTATTAATCTAATTTCTTTTATTTTATCTTAAATTCATTTTTATGTTTACAGGCATATGGACAGCTGTTTAAAATGCGAAAATTAATTATGAATAATTATAAATAAAGATCTTCATTAAGTTTTTTTAAATATAATTTAAATTTATATTTATATTAAATACTTTCATAAAGACTTCATACACTTCATAAAGAAATGAATATAAATTTTAATGATTAATCCTTTGTATTGATAAAAATAATTATTTTAATTAATTATCAAGTAATCTATGTATAAAATAATATTAATAAAAATTAAAATATATAAATATTTTCAATTCGTAAATTTTTTGTACATTTCTTAAAGCTTAATATATATTATAGGTTTTTAATTTGTAAACAAAGACATTTTTTTATTGGAGTATATATTTCAATATATTATTAATATAAATTATTTAATAAGTTTAATTAAAAATCAATTTATATTATAATAATATTTTAAGCTATATTTATAAATATAAATAATTTATAAATTTGATAATAATATAGCATTTCCACTATAAAGATAATAGTTCTGAAAATAATCGAATCCCTAATAATTAGATTAGTTTGTGTTTTCTGTTTAGTATAAGTAAATTTATTATTTTTTCATTCCATCATTGCTAATATTAGTATAACTTATAATAAAAGTGTATTTACAGCATTCTCTTTTTGATTGTGTATTTCAATGTAGTGCACAGTAATATATAAGTTTTATTTCTGGCACGCAAACTATCGCACATTGGGTGGAACGACCATAGCCTTACCAGTATTGTCCACTAAAACATGTCCATTAAGCTATGGTGAACAGAAAAAAACCCTAATTACATGTTTTTGTCTTGCATGTAGTTTTTTGGCTAAAGTTGAATAGAAAGAGAGAAAGATAGCGAATAAGATTTAAAGTTATGATTGCAATATATTTCAGCGTATGGTATATGTGTTTAGTTGTCAAATAATAACATTGTAGAGCGGGTGACAGTTCTTTAAAAATATTCTTGCTTTCTAAAAAATCAAACTTCGCTAAAATGCATCATCACTGCAGCACAGCGTCACAGCATCACAGCTACACTATCTCTAATTCCCTTATGCTTTAGGGCTAACGTACTGCATATAAGAAAATTTTTTGCGTTACACAGTCTCTCTCTTTCTTTCTCTCTTCTGCTCTCTAATACATTTGCAATTGTATGAGTGAGTCGAGAGAATGAGAAATAACCAAAACAAAACGCATGTCGGAGTGAAACACAAAACATATAATATGTTACTAAACTCTATACAGCTCTTGCAGTGCAGTCCTCTTTCATCATCGTCTCATTCTCTCACTTCAATGAATATGATGAAACTCTTGTGCAATATGTGACACTTAGGCTTTTCTTTTTTAAAATGTCCATTGATATAGCACTTCACGTCTCGTATTGATTAAAATGATTCGCTCCTCAAAGCGTGTGATTAATTTTATTTCTATATAAAAATACGAGATTTAATTGAAAACTAAAATCACGCCCAAACTAGAGCTTTATTGGGAAAAGTTATTTCTCAAAATGTTATTGTTGTTCCATTATTTCAAGAGAAAAGCAATATTTAGAAACATTTATATATACACTAAGGAAATATAGCTAACATCATAAAAGCTGTGTAATGCCAACTCTCTGTGTCTCGCATTCGCTGTTCTCCTTCTCTCTCTCACTCACTCTCTCCATATGAGAGAGCGGCGAAAACGATTTGGTAGAGTTTGTTGCGTAGTATTAGTGGCATGAATCGCATGAATCGTATGGTGAGGTGTTTTCCCATCCTTGAATGGCCAAATAAAAAAGACCTTGTCCTTGACCGCAGCGATCGTTCCGTTTTATATGACCATATATAAAGCCAAACCCAGAAGAAAAGTAGAGTGAGTGCTGAATCAGGAAGTAAGTCTGTCTCACTCAACACACTGCACACTCTGTGTGTACATCTACTACTACTACTACTACTATACTACTACAACTTCTACTACAACTACAAACTAGCGTGATAGTCGTGGGGAGAGTGGAGAGAGTTATGAGAGTGAGGCTGAGTGAGACTGAGTGAGGCTGACTGAAGCTCAGTGAGTGAGCAGCAAAAAAATGAGTGAAACTCGCAAAAAAAAGAAAGAAAAGCAAACGCTCGTAAACGCTTCCATTCGGAGTTTCAATGCGAACAACAAAAGCATATGACTTGTGTTGAGTCTCGCTTTCGAGTAAGCGATCGCAATAAAGTGGAGAAACGAGCAAAACGAGCGAAAAAGAGTATTGAATGTATATTTGCATCTCCAGGTGTTGTGATGGCTTATCTAACATGTATGCTAATTCGTTTGGTGTTTACTTTGGCCTAATTTTCATTCAATGCCCGCAATGGCACTGAAGCGCGAGTCGTGCCTGTAATACAGTGAAGCAGTTAATAACTTGAAGGGGAATGGTTTGCCTGCGCTCGCAGTGTTGGCCGCATCTCTGCATGCTTTCGCTTCATCAGCATCACTGTTGGCGTGTATAAGCTGTGCATATACTCACATGCAGTGTATATATACGAATATATATATTGTATTTACGCGTATATATACAGTATATATACTGTAAAGTTTGAAAAGTTAGCGAAAGTTAGTTTGACTTCGGCAGTGCTTGCAGTGCGAAGCAGATGCCATTTGGTCTGCATTCTAGTTTTTTAGCATTAAGAAAGAAAAATAAATTACTCGAAGTAGTTTTTCAATGTCTTTCGCTAAATCCATGGGGCGGGTAATGGAACACTAGCGAGGGAATTGGTTAATAGGGAAGCATGCGCTTCACTATTTTAAAAAATTTTCCTCTTACAAGAAATTTGATTAGATTTCTGAATCCCTCTACTCTTTATTAAAAGATATATAGAGGCCCTTTAGTTTTGACGTTTACTAAGACCCTTACAGGCAGAGAGTTTTGCCAAAAGTAATAGCGACGTAACATTGCATAAAAGTATTACTTTAAGAGCGCATATAAAGCTTAAACGAACGTATATAAACGTATATAAAATGCAAGAAAGCAAGAATCTCATAGAATCGCATTTTAGATGGGCTAAAATGGGCTAAAATTGCATTTTTGTTTAGTTTCACAATGTTCTGCGCCCCTCTCTCTCCCCACTCATGAAATAAAATAATACGCTTACCAATGGAGATAGAATTAGAGCGCATACATATACACTCTAATATGAGCTTTACTCTTATATTACATTATAAGATCAAGTTTTTTATTTACGTGAGCGATAATGCAATTTAAGACAATTTTATTTAAAAAATAATAATAATGATTGCATCGCTCAGCGGTAATCAAAAGTCGCTGAAAACTGATCGTTAAGCAGCTTCAAATGAAAAGTGCTGATTGGCTAATAGTGCTAATTGACTATCAAAATAACGCTCATTTGCTAACGCATTTCAAATGAGTTTACTCACCCGGACTTTGATTGCGAGCGATACCATTGCCATACCGTAAATACCAAATAAGAAATGCGTAATATTATTAAGTATTAGTGTGATATGCAATTATTATAATTGGCATCCGTGGAGCTGTCTCTCTCTCTCTCTCTCTCTCTCTCTCTCTCTCTCTCGAATGAACGCTTTGCGGGGGAGTTGTGTGATGATTGCTTTAATGATTTTGAAATTATGCTGTTATCCCTTTGTCTCTCAGGTATGGCTCTCAACTTATAATAAATACCAGTCCAGACCTGGCAGTTATAATAGCGTTCGAATGATTAAACTTGTTTATACAATTAAGTTTATGTACCATTAATGATAAGAGTAATGTTTGTAATGAAGCGCCAAATCGTAGTGACCACATATTTTCATCATATTTTCGCTGCGCTATTCAATTAATGTGCGAAATTATGATAATATGGTGTGTATTTGATAAAAATGTGATAATATTCATAAGGCAACAACAAAGCCGAGCCAAAGATTGAGCAGAGCCTGAACCACAGCCGTACACTATGCGCCACACTTTAATTAGCAAAGGTGTGGCATAATTAGCACATTCAATCAAACCGAGATGGGATATAATTAAAGTGGTCTTCCCATTGTGCTGGCCTTCGGGATCGTTCCGACCGTTTTGCGTGCCTTTCGTCTAATTAAAGTCAGGCCTAATGCACAGTCAATGTACGGTTTGTTCTTCTCATTCCTTTATTATGATAATTGCGTTTCGCTATGGTGTGCCTCCCTTTTTATAAATTCTTCCATTTTAATCAAATCCTCAGCGAAGTAATCCCTCTAAGAGTGTATATATTTCTCTCTCTTTCGCTTCGGTGTTCTGCTCATGAGTAAAGTACTGCTAAAAGTTGTAGAAAGAAGAAAAAAATCGAAATTTCTTAATGTAATGCAAGCAAAAGTAAGTAAAAGGCATTAACGAAAAAAGTGCACTAAGTTTTTGCAATTCCTAGTGTGAGAGCAATTTACGACGCATGCCATTCAAATAAGTGGTGAAGAAAGAGAATTGCTTTGCATTGCTTTGGTTGCTTATCAAAGCGAAAGTGGGCGGAGATATGCATTTTAAAATTACACATCTTATTAAATAGTGTGCACACTATGTGCACGGCTGTATGCAAAATAGCTGGCAATGATTGAGCTAAAGTCAATAGAGACCAACGAGAGACCAAACAGAGACCCACCACCGCCTCTCCGCACGAATCGCTTTCCTCCTATCAATAAGGGTATCAAAAGGGGTTTTTAATAAGCCATCCTTTGCTCTCGTCTGACAAATTTTGAATGATTTTGAATAATAACATTAAGCAACACAAACCAGGCTCGCATGTGATCACTAATTCAATCGTTTGATCTGCTCTATAATATTTGCCATCAGTTTTCCTAATCTTATACATTGTATATTCTCTTTTCAATTATCGATTAAATTGAGCAAAAAACCAACTTTTTCAGAGATGGAGTCGATATAACGCAACTTATTTATTGTTATTTTCTTTTGTATTAACTTATTATTACTATTATGATTGCTTATCTGCAAATTCAACGATTCAGAAACACTGTTATTATTTGCTTATTAACTGTCTTTTGAATGTGTGCGCAAAATAAATTGCATGTTTTTTGCATACGAAGGCAAATATAATTTTTGGTAGAAGTAACTCAATAGTCAAAGTATAGTTTACGTGTTGCTTTAATAGCGGCTCCGACTTAAAAATGCTTAATTACGCCATAATAGGCGCTTACTTAAAGAGAATAAGCAAAGTTCACTTATTTGTGTCTATAATTTGGTCAATTGATAGCCTTCAGCTTCTTTGCAGAGCATAAAGTAATTATAGCTTAAAGAGAGTTCGAGAAAAAAAAGAGAAAGAGAAGACTAACGCATAAAAAGTAATACTTAGTTGTAGTTTTGCACAAAACGAAAATCCTTGAGGGAATGAGCGCAGCAAACGAATCGAGAGTTGGAGTAAAGCGTTGAGACACAAACTTAAAAACTTAAACTTAAAATGCTTAAAATGGTGCTGTTTTACTGTTTTTACTATTTTTTATATAAGGATTTAGCGGAGAGAGAAAGAACGAAAACTTTTTTGTGTAATGGCACTTTGATCCTACTGTAAGGATTTCTACAAGCGTTGGATCATTGTCTGCAATGAAACTGTTCCCATCACTCCTCGCCGCTCGCTCTCTGCCCCCCATTTACGTGCAGCTCAAGATTAATTTTAATCCGTATGTGTGATCTCGAGTAAAGCATTTTTTAAGAGTTTACAGAAGTGATATTCGTGTGTAAAAGTCTGTCTTGAGAGTTGGCACTCAAACCATTCGCATCTACTCATCTTCTCATGCATGCAAATGTGTTTTGAACAAATATTTGGGCGATACTTATTTTTATGTCAGAGTAAAAAGATTGTCGCTCACTCAACAACATTACGAATAAAAAAATTTTAAATAATAAAAAGCGGGTCACACGAACATTGTATCAAAAGACAGAAACGCGAGACTCGCTCATTGCTATACTCATTTCTATATATTGTTTTCATTTGTTTTTTAGCGCTGGACTGAGGGCACCGCTATATTTGTGTTTGTTTTTAAATTTTAGGTTAAGTGCGTTATCAACTATTAATTAAATGTTTTATAGGATTTTAATAAGGTTTTGAGTTACTTTTTAGTCATTTTACTTTAATTTTAGTTTTTAATTTAGTTTTATAAGTGATATTATTTTATTTTAATTTTGTTAAACAATGAAAGTTTAATTGACATTATAATTAACATTATACTGATATATAATTGTATAACAATTATTCTTCTAATATTTTACATTTTTATTAAAACAATTATATTGATAGTATTTTGTTTTAAATATTTCCATTTTTGGGGATCTTTTTCTTATTAGTGAGAGAGATAGGGAATGATAGAGAGAGAGAGAGAGAGAGAGAGAGAGAGAGAGAGAGAGAGAGAGAGAGAATTTGGAAAAAATTATTTTACTTGAACAAAATAATATAACATAATTTGTTTAATATGTTCTCATTTGTTTTTAAACAAATAATATTATTTTGTATTTAAATTTAAATTTACTAATACTTAAGTGAGAGCATATATATATGTTATCCATTTTCAACAAAAATTGAAAAAAGCAAACATGTTTAGAATTGGTATCACAACTCGTTCAAAGTTAAAAAGTATTGAAAAGTATTATATTTATCTATTATATTAATGGATACTTTGTTTTCAAATTTATAAGAAGAACTAATTTGAAACGAATTTTGTATATTTAATCACTTTAGTAATACTTAATAATAATGCGCAACTTTTTCAAGGAAAGAAATAATTTACTTTCTAAACTATTTTAATGTTGTATGTTTAATGATATATTGTTTTTAATGATAGGTAAAATACCCAATAATTATTTTTATATATAGCGAAGGACATTGCTTTATGATTTACTTAATTAAATATTTAATACAAAAATATACTTTTTTTAAAAGTTAATTTCCTTTAATTTATTTTTAAAAATATATAGCGAAATATCTTAAATATAATATATTACTCATAATGGTGTATAAATCTAAATTAATTTTCAACTGAAAGTAAACTTACTTTTAAACTTGTTATTATTGCGCTTTTGAATGTGATATAACTCCGTACAAGTAATTCAAGTTTTATAATGAGAGCAAACGATTAATAAGCGATTTAAAATTAGAGGACATAAATAAATAATTGTAATAATAATAAATTAATCGTAAAAAATTAATTAAATTCTATTAAATATAATGTAAATATAAATATTTTTATTTGAAATTACTATTATATACTACAAACCTTTTAAAAATTTAAAATTTTAACACTACTAAATTTAATTTTATAATTTTTAAAAATTTTAGAATAAACAAATCAATTAAAGACCTAACCATGAAATAGGATTTCTATATTTTAATGACACGACAATAATTATTATTCATAAATCCTGGACATATGGTTGTTTCTAACTTTTTCTAAAAAACGGTAACTTATTTTAATGAAGCCGGATATACATTACATTAACTATAACAACGAATGTTAAGCAATTTTATCATACTATTATTATATAATTGTGTAACAAAATATTATACATATTTCAACAAAATATTGAAAATTTTCAGATTTTTAAATTATTTCTATTGTTTAATTAAATTACATGAGTTTTATTATTTTTAGAGAAAAATTTCTCTCTTATTAATTTATAATTGAATTACATTACACAACACCTCCTCTCTGGCAAAAGAAAGAAATGCAAGTGACCGTCAATTTTTTTAGTTGTTTTTTGTTGACATTTTTTATGCCATAATGTCCTTTAAGTTAGACATTAACGTCCAAATATGTATTCAGTAAGCAAAATGTAAAGCATTGTTATAGAGAGAAATGTTTGATTTGATTTGATTTGATTTGATTGATGATTGATGTGAAGTTTCGAATATTTAAAAGTTAATATAACTTTATGTTACTAATTGTTTTGTATTATTTTAATTTCAAAATTTCAAAAAATTTATTGCATAAATTGAGTTTACAAAAAAACAGACAAAATTCGAAAATAAATTATTTATATAGGTATGAAAACATTTACAGAATCGGCATTAAATGCCATAAGACACAGATGGCTATCACCTTAACTTTAAAAAAACAAATTGCTTAGCGAAGCAAGTACTCACATGACAAAATTTTTTAATCAATTTAATTAATTACAAAAACACGTACTGAGTGAGAGCTTTACTTGACGTCTAAGAATATTTTTTCTTAATTATAATTATGTAATATCTAGTTTAAGACATATGTAATACTTATGTAAATTCTTCTCACATATGCTTGTGTTTATTTCTGAACAGTTAATAACAGCGGTAATTGAAATCAATTTATTATAAAAATTAATTAATTAATTATTATAATTAATTAAAATTAGATTAATTGCTATTATATATGTGTTTTGTATAATACAAATAATTATTAATATTTTCTTATTTATATTAACAAAAATAAAACAATGAACAAAATCGAGGTATTTCTACAAAATCACTAATTAATTACCATTAATTATCTTTTAAATAATAATATATTCATCACATGAAACAATATTATGTGATAGTATATGATGTAATGTAAAAATAAACGAAATAAATTAGCTATATATTGAGCATTAGTTTTTTAAATAAATATAAAAAGTCCATTAATATAAAGCACTTATTATAGTTATCAATTTAGAGAGTGGCGTCATTTTATCTATTAGATATTGAAAAAATTAGGAAAGGAATTAAAATTTCATTTACTGATTACATTAAATCGTAAAGTTTAGTAAACGTTTAATTATGGTTTTAAAATTCTAAATTAATGAAATTCAAAATTTTTTGATTTGAGTGCACTGATAAAATTATAATTTACATTCTAATACATTCGTTGTACACATTGATGTACAACCAAAATAAAGTACGCTAGTATTACAAATATGCATTCACATCTAAATTAAGCAGCGTATGATCAAAGAATTAATTAATTAAAATTTAATTTATTTTAAATGTATTTAAATTAACATAATTTGTTTAAAATTAAATATTCAATTTTTCACTAATGAATTTAATTTTAATTAATAACTCATGATTTAAGCAAATGAGTTATATCGCTATGTAAATAAAAATATAATTTTAAATTAATTATATCGACAAAGTATTTTAATTTTAAATGTGTGTGTCAAACATTTCAAGAATTGTAATTATATTTAAAATTAATTAATATTTTAGTTGTGTTTATTTAATTTTAAAATTAGTAAAAACCAAGCATTCAAATATTTTCAAAGCTAAACTGAATATTCGATTGCGAATCTTTATCTAAAGATCTTATTTTGAAAATTAAAATAAAAAAAACTAACTCTGTATTGACAATAAAGAAGAAAACACGTAGAAATATGAAATTAATGTCAAAAAACATTCGAGAGATTTGAATTATTTTAAAGTTTTAAAAAAACAGAATAAAAGTAAAACAAGAGATAGCACTAAAACCATGGAAACAATAGTCTCCTCTAAACGGTCGTCTCCTCTAATGCGCTAAACTCGCCAGAAAATAGGCAAAAGGATTGCAAAAATGATTATTTTTATTTTATTATTTTAAAATTACATTTTGATAGATACCTTGTAGGTATTAAATTTATTATTGCGTAATGTATAGAAAAAATTTTCAATTTCACAGTTTAGTGTCATTCTAGTGCTTCTCGAAGCATGCAATTGTCAAATATTATCTTAACAACGAGTTTATTGTTCAAATGGAAATTTATTTGGTTTATCCACAAAAAATTGTTAATCACTATTTTACTTGTTTTGTTATTTTTTGTCAATATTTTAAAAATTTCAAATATTTGTCAATTTTGTGAAATATTTTTATAAAAACTATAATTATAATTTAAATTTAAAGTTTTAATTTAATCTATAAAAACTATAATCGAATTTTTAAATACTAAATGTTTTGAACTTTTTTGCTTTTATGTTATTTATATATAGAAAAATCAATAACTTTTTTATAGATAAAAATATAAATAAATAAAATAAGTAAAACTAGCGTTCATTTATATCGCATTAATATTATTGAATATTAATATTAATAAATTACTTGCATAATAAATAATCTTATTTAAATAATAACATTTGTATCTAACATTAAGAATAACAGATTAGATTAGATTAATGGAAACTAATATGTGATTATTTAAGACTATAAGGTTTAAAAATATAACAATTCATATTAGGATTATTAATAAAAGATTTAAAACAGTTGAATAATTATAAAAGAGTTTCATTTACTAAAAATGCTGTAAGTTATAACTTATAAGTCGTAGTTTGTCAAGTAAACTATTGTTGAATGACGGAATTTTAAATTTTTCTATTTAAATCAATACTAAAATTAAAATGCAAAAATTGAATAATTACTTATGGAAGTAGATTAGAATAATCAACAGTTGGATTATAACTTATAATTTATAAGTGACATTATTTTGTTACATTAACTTTACAATAAAATTAAACCATAGGTCATAATTGCTAAAATTTTACTATTTTACTAATTTTTCTATTACTATGAATAATATAAAATATATTATCTACTAAATAATAATAATAATAATAATTGACTTTATTTAAAAAGGATACAAATTTAGCCGAAACTACTCTTACATTTGGTCCTTTAAAAGTGGAGAAATGTTAAATGTTAAATAATTGTTAATTAAATAAATTAAATAATTAAATAAATGTTAATTAGATCATAATTTGATTAAATTTAAATAAAAATTTAAAATTAAATCAAATTTTTATTTATTTTACGATCTTCCACTACAATTTAACGAGACTTTTAATCGATAATATAGGAAGCAAAACATGGGACAAATACTGTATTATTTGAAGTTTTTAATAAACTTTTAAAATATGAGTGATTTCATTAAATTTAATTAACATAATTTAAAAAATAATTAATTAATTATTATTGTTATAGAATATAAATAATAAGGTTCTATATATATATTTTAAGATAATCTTTATAACAATTTTACTTTGTTAACTCTTTTATTTTGAAAGTCATTAGTTATTTTAATAATGTTAAATAATCGTTATATTAAATATTATTTAATACAACAACAAAAATTAATTATTAATATAATTAATTTAATTTAATAATTATGATAATAATAATTATAGACATATATTTGAAGAATGAGCATACATATGAGATAATTTAAACATTATTTTTATTAATAAACATTCATTAACTCAATTTAGAATATTCGTGGGTTAGCTCACACTTTGTACATGATTTCTGCTTTTAAATACAGGCTTTGTGTTTATTTTTCTTTTTGTCTCAAAAATAGATTCTCAACAATATTATTATAATTTTTTTGCTTTAATTAATATTTTCAAACATAACATTACATATAAATACTAAAACTATATCGTAGTTACTAATGGCCAACTATATATATATATAGGATTCGACAACTTCAAACTCTATTCAAATGACATTCATTCACAATTATTTACTTTGCTTTCCTTTCCTTCATCAGGGGTACGGACAAACATTTTAAATATATGTGATTACTTTTGTCAAAATTAGCTATAATTTTCAAAATAATTAACAAAAAATTTATATCAATATTGATTCAAAGTATACATACTTTGCTGTATTAGAATATGAATATTTTTAGTCAAACAAAACTTTATTTAATTTTAAGTTATTCTGCAATTGTATTATTTATTTAAACAGATTTCCACCATTTATTAATAAATTGCTAGCGATCACGCGTTCGTTACTATAATGCTATATTATGTTGTATTTTAAGAAGACATACATATGAAAAGCATTGAAACATTAATAACATTAAATAGAAAATTCAGTTAAATAAATGTAATTAAAATTGTTATTAAAACATTAGAAATGTTTTTCAAAAAAATTTAAAATATTGTTCATATTTAAGTCACATAAAAAAATTAAGTAAAAATATACAATTATTTTTAATACTTAAAATTTTTATGTTAAATTGTATTTACGTTAAATATATAATTAAATTTAAAAAAAAAAATTAATTGAGGTTAAATGAGGTTAAATTTAGGTTAAAACTAGCCTAAATGAATGTTTAAATCAGTTAAATAATAATTATTGTTGTAGATTATCTTAACTTTGATAAAAGCTAGCTTATAAATTTGAGATGTCTGTCCGCTCCCCCATCAGTAAAGAAAATTGAGAAAAATACCCCATATTTGGCAAAATTTAATACAATTTAAATAAACCTTTAAGTTGTATCACAGTTGTAACACACCTGAAGTGATATTAGTTGAACATTAAAGACTGATATGTAATTTTAGGCTGTTTGGTTTAGTTAAATGTAAAGCATTGCTGAAATGCATTATTAGGAAATTTCATATAAAGTATTGTTATTAATGGAGCATCAGTTGCATAAGGAAATGAAGTTTGAGTCGAACGACTCAGGTTCGAATCCCTGTGTTTCGGAGCGCTTTTCGTTAAGTTATTATTAATTGTTGTTAACAAAATCAACTTCAAATCAGCTGAAAATCATTTTCGGTTTAGTGATCAGGTTCTATAAATATAAATGAATTCAATTCAATTCACTGTTAAGATAAATTACAAAAATAAAAATTTAAAAGACAGATTGAGAAAGTAATATACGAATAATAAAAATAGTTTTAATATAATTTCAAATTATTTTCCTTTAAAAAAACATCTTTAATTTAAAAAAAGACAAATTTAATAAATTTCTCGTAAAAAACAATATAAATTCATTATTTGTAAAAATACGTGCAAAGCAATAACAACAACTCAAATCTGATTTAATCCTGTTTAAAGTTATAAAAATTTAACACTAATAATCTGTCTTTACTTAAGCTCGTCAGTAGTAAATATTATCTAAAAGTACGCAAACAATTATTTTACTTTTGAGATAAAAAGTTTTGAAAATTCAATTATGTTAATAAATTATTCACATAACTATAATTACTAACATTAACGACAGATATGAATTAAAATTTAAGTATTAAAATCTCGTATAATGTTTGTGATGTTTATAATTGTTACAAATTTTTAAAAAATTTTATTTATTTAAATAAATAAATAATTAATTAAAAACATTAGTAAATTAAACTTTAATTTAATTTTTATATTTTACAATTATATAAAAGTTTAATTTTAATTAAAAATTTGAATAATTTTTATAGTTATTATTATTATTAAAATTTTAATATTATTGAGAAAAAATAGTTCTATTATTTTAAATTTTATAATAAATTTATGAAAGCATTATAATTTAATATTTTAATTTAAATTAAGGATATATTCAATATTATTAATATATAAATAATTTTAAAAAAGTATTTTAATTTAATAAATATCTAAACTATTAAATTACTATAAAATATTCTAAACTTTTAGCACTTCAATATGGTTTTAAAAATTAAAAATGTTAAATAAAACTGTTTGATAATATCTTTCGAGAAATACTTTAAAAAGCAATAATTTTTTAAAAGTTAACAAAATTAATTTAAATAAAACACCTAAAAAGTTATGTTTACTTAATATTTTTCTTTAATAGTTGCTGCCTTTTGCGAGTTAATGACTTTAAATTTTTGATAACAAAATGCTTTATCTTAATTTTATTGCAGTCATATACAGATCAGTAAGTTTATGTTTTTAATGTATACAAGTTTAGTTTTTTTTAATTGCATATAAATTAAATAAATTAATAAAATATTTTCTTTATAATAAAATTAATACTGTATTCTTTGTTTTATTATATGAAGAATTAAAATATTTTATATAAATAAGAAAATATATTATAATATTTTATAATATATAAATTATAATAATTAACTTAAATATTGTAAAACTTTTAAATAATTTTAACTTGCGATTAATTTTGATGCTTAAATTTTATTTAATCTTTACTTGTTATTATCAAACTCCGTAATGTCAAAATTCAAAATACTCTTTAGAAAAAAAGATGAATTTACAAAAGCTCATTAAAAGTTTTTTACTTACTTTAATAGAAGATCAAACTCTAATTCTTAGATAATAAGAGCTTATGCACATTAGATTTAAACATTGGAAAAAAATACCTTAAATGTTAGAATAAAATGTGCTTATTTTATCTTAACCTGTTTTTCTTTAAGTGCTGTGCATTCTAATTATGATAAAATAGTGTTAGTAGTTTTACTACTGAATACTATATAATTAGAAAACTTAAAATACTTCTTTAAAAAAAATAAAATCTCTTTGATTATGCGGCGATAATAATTATATTTCATGCATATGTATATAATTCTTTTTAATTGTATTTAATAATATATTAAAATAAATTATTATATAATTATTATTATAATATGTAACATTTTTGATCATTGAGTTTTAAGATTTTGTAACAATTGCAGAAAATTATGTTAGCGAACAGAATTTCATAACTATAATTCCTAGTATTTTTGATTATGAATTACTAGAAAATAATGAGCATCAGATAATCAATTTCTTTTCTATGACAAGGGATTTTATCAAATGACTGTATCATTACATTTTATATTGTATTGATATTTAATAATCATTTTTAAAAACAAAATAAGCTAAAATTTTTAATTTATACTTTTCAGTGTATATGTTTTATATGTAATATCAATATTTTTAGTTAGTTTGAAATCTAATATTTTATAGCAATTTTTAAGAGCCCGACGAGAGCTCACGATACTATTATTTTCCCTCTCGCACGACACTCATTGTCATTAATTAACTACAATTTAAAATAACTAAATTTTCATTGTAGCAAATACAGTACAAAATTACTAAAATGATTATAATTCAATAATTATTTAGTAATTACAATTTAGATAATCATAAAAATTATCTTTATTTTAGAAAGGAATAATATTTAAAAGCGACATTCATAAAATGTATGCAGTGGTAACAAAAAATATTCCTTAATTTCTGATGAATTTGATGTTCGCCAAAATTTGTGATGCAAAAAGTTGTAAAAATTATTATTGGATATTGAAATGTTTACTTTTGCTTTTAATTGATTTGTCTTTGAAATTTCTTTCAAATGTATAAACTGTATATTACATAGAATTATTATTTAAATTGTAGTTTAGATTTCGGACAAAAATAATTACTGTATAATAGTTTATTAATTAAGATATTTAATAGTGACACAGTAAATATTCTTAACAATTATTCATTTATAAGTCATTTCGTGATATAATAATAAAATAAACGAAAAT
>JAQIYA010000329.1:0-22573 GCA_034699355.1 Microtritia minima | reverse complement strand
ATATCGTTTATTAGCCAAAAATTATGTGTTAAAACTAATGATGAAAATATCTTTAAAGTTTTTATTATACAGTTTTGTAAGTAAGAAATTACCATTAATATTATATGCATAAATTAGTATCAATAGGTAACATATCTAAACTTAAGTGCATCGTTGCCGTTCTCTGTTCAAACATGACATACAAAAATGTTTTATGATTCAAAAACTTCCTTACATTTTTATAAGTTAAAAACTTACATAAAAAGTGTGCACACCTTAAGTTTAAGTATGCGAGTGTAACTTGACTTAATGTTTAGATTTTTTAACATTCAAATAATAAAAATCATACCATTAAAGGGTTAATAGTAGCTATGTTTAAACAAAATTACACAACATTTCAAAATTAAATTAAACACAAAAATTAAAAAAGATTATTATAACCTGATGTGCAATAAATAAAGAATTGACGAATTCATATATTAATATATATTCAAACAATATATGAAATCAGATATAATAAACTTCTAACCCTTTTTACGAATATTATAGTGAATATTTGAATAGTTGAGCATTTATGTTATACTTGTTAAACTTGGATTAGCCCTCAATCTGTAATAAATAAAAAATAAGATTAATTACTATGATTTGAATGTTTTTAGGTTAACAGTTTGCGCTGAAAGTTAAGGTAGAGAGCAGTAGTTGGCATGCATTATGTATTATGCAATGATGTTAATCGCCAAACGAGTCAACATTGAAAACATTGAAAACGAAAGGCAATCGCGAATCACGAGCGACGCTATCGTAGTGTTGTTATCGTTGTTGTGCTCCACTGTAGTGAACAATCTGTGATTTGAATGCTTTCGTTTGCTTTCGACTATTTGGCTAACATTTCCACCAATTATTACATCATTAATCTATTGGTTAACAACTTTTAATATATCTATATTTAGATATATTTAGCTAGTAATTTATATTAGTATAAATATATATATTTATTTATTCATAAAATTAGTTGAAGTCGACAAACAAGTTGAAGGTAAACATGCGTCTAATAATCATTTAAATATATGGCGTTTTATTTTGAATAAATAGGTTATACTCTATAACTCATAGATAATCATATAATGATATAATAATCTGCGATAACGATAGTGTAGTGATTTGATTGATTTGTTAGCTCACACTCATCTGAAGCCAAATCGCCATTTGGTATGTCTCTCCACTTATCGCTCTCTTAATGATTCAATCAATTGTTATTAGTTATTGAGAATTATATGAAGCATAACTTATTATTAATGCATCGAAACATACAAATCTCGCAAATCCGTACTCGTCTGCAACAAGTGTTGAAACCTGTCAGTTGTGGTGAGTTTGATCTCAAATAGAAGTGATTATTCAATCATTGAATTATTATTCAATTATCATTGAATCAGTTGTGTCTCATAATGGTTCGCATCCATTATCGGTGAGGAAGTCGTTTATTATCACACCTATCGGTTTGATTACTGGTAACAGCAATATATGTAATGTGCACACGAGTGCATCGGTTTTGCGTATTGTGGTCGGACCTCCCGGTGGTGGCGATGGCGGCGAACTGAGAGGCAGTGGTGGTGTTGGCGGTGGAGGTGGAGGTGGCGTCTCGTCGGATAAAAGTGGAAGCGGAAGGACTGGCGGCGGTAACAGTGGTGGCAAAGACGGACATTTGTGTTGTCCTAAATGTGGAAATCCGTGCACTCATGTCGAGACGTTTGTCTGTCAGTTTCATATAGTTTTTTTACAATTCGCGTAAATTTAATCCATTTACTAATCTATTTCGATAGCATCGACACGATTCGTTAAGTGTGAAAAATGTTTACACTTTTTTGTTGTTTTATCTGAAGTTGATTCGAAAAAATCGATGAAAGAAAATCGAAACATCAATAATGAAAAGTTAAACATTCAAAGAAAACCTCCGCCACCGCCAAAAAAAGTTAGTTAATTATTGATAATAAATGGACTATCATTTGCATAAATGTTTGATACAATGATAGAATTAATTTATTTTTAAAATTAAAGTAGTATTGTATAATTAAAAGATTTTAATTTTTCAATTTGATAATTTGAATTTTATGTATGAATAACTTTGATTTTAGATTTTCGAATTTTTGGACAAACATGTTGTCGGACAAAATTACGCTAAAAAAGTGCTTTCGGTTGCTGTTTATAATCATTATAAGCGCATATATCATAATATGCCTGCGAGTGGCAATAACTCTTCTCGCGCTAATTTAAGTGAAGCTAATAATATTGTTGAGACTCATTCTCCGGGAATATTCAGCCATAAAGGTATTACATTTATATAACGACTTAAAATAATGATAATGACATTATTAAATAACGAATTAAATAACATGAATGAATCGTAATTTTCTTTTGAATTCAAAAGATAGGAAATGAGTGTGTGTTTACATTTGTTGAATTCGCAAATGCTTAATTTGAATCACAAATTTGATAATTTCTCTGAATTGCGCATAATTCAAATTATTTCCCAAACAGAACTTAATGTAAACCTGTTTTTAATTTAATTTATGACTTCAATTAGTTAATTAGAAAAAAAGGAGTTGATTAATAGATAACAGAATCGAGAGCGAGATTCTTAATTAATTGAGTACTTAAATAATTTTAATTATTTGTTTAAATAATTATATGTATATTCTATTTATTATATATTATTAATATTATTTTAAGTATTGTGTACAAGTCTTATTGACCCCCAATTTACACACCGACATAACTTTCGAATATACCAGTTTGAAAACTTTGAATATTTTCGATTGAATCGAAAGGATTCCACATAATATATTAGTATTAAAAAGTTAATTTAAATAGTTAAACAAAAATTTAATATTAATTTAATTGATATTAATTAATTGATATGGACTAATATAATTTGTAAAAAATAAAATAGATCTGTTGCATATCACTGGACTCGGCACAAGTAGCAACGCTTTGGGTGTAACCAATTTCCAACAGCAACAACAGTCTAGCTTTCAATCTGGTAGTGATATTTCCGATACGACTAATTCTGGAACTTCTCATCGCAATTCAAATCGAGGAAGTGATGTGTTAGACTCTACAACACATGAACTTAGATTAGAAAAGTCGAATATTCTCTTGTTGGGACCAACTGGCAGTGGAAAAACACTACTCGCCCAAACTATCGCGCGTTGTCTGGAAGTGCCGTTTGCTATATGCGATTGCACTACACTAACGCAAGCCGGTTATGTTGGCGAAGATATTGAGTCGGTCATTGCAAAGTTATTACAGGACGCCAATTATAATGTAGAGCGCGCTCAACAAGGAATTGTTTTCCTCGACGAAGTCGATAAAATAGGAGCTGTGCCTGGCATTCATCAACTTAGGGATGTCGGCGGTGAGGGTGTCCAACAAGGCATGCTTAAGATGTTAGAGGGAACGCTGGTTAACGTTCCCGAAAGAAATTCGCGAAAATTGCGCGGAGAAACGGTGGTTGTGGACACTACTAATATATTATTTGTTGCTTCCGGTGCTTTTAATGGATTGGATAGAATTGTTAGTAGACGTAAAAATGAGAAGTATTTAGGTTTTGGTGCCCCGGTTTCTGAATCTCCGGGCAGAAGAGCCGCTTCAGCCGCTGATGTCGCTAATAATTACAGCTCGAGTAGTGCTGCCGAGGATTTAGCAGAAAAAGATGCTCTTCTTAAAGTTGTAGAAGCGAGAGATTTAATTGAGTTCGGAATGATCCCTGAATTTGTTGGCAGATTTCCTGTTGTTGTTCCATTTCATAGCTTAACCGAAGAAATGTTAGTTCAAATATTAACTGAGCCACAAAATGCTTTAATACCTCAGTACCAAATGTTGTTTGGTATGGACAAAGTAGAGCTTACTTTTCAAACTGATGCGCTCAAATCAATCTCTAAGCTGGCAATGGAACGCAAAACTGGAGCGAGAGGTCTAAGAGCTATACTGGTAAATAATGAATATTCATTTTTATGATGAATGACAACTATAATTGTTAAACTCGCTATAAATATAGGAAAATATTCTTCTCGATCCTATGTTTGACACGCCGGGAACCAACGTTTCGAGCGTACATATAACAGATGAGGTAGTGTTAGGGAATAAATCTCCACATTATGTTCGCTCTGCTTCTTCGTCATCGAATATCGATGATTATGATGGAACCGATTCGAATCGCGTCGACCAAGAAAGGGCTATTAATAAGTAAATTTATAATATTGTATTTAATGTAAATATATATTACGACTATAATTATATTACTGACGGTGCATAACATCTAAATATTAATTCATGTGTAATACTTGTTTTAAATTTTACAATATTAGAAAAAATAAATCTATAATTTTTAAAATTATAATTTTAATTTAAAAATTATAATTTCAAAATTTTATATAAAAATTCAAATATATATTTTATATTTATTGAAAGATTATTAATTACAGGTTAAACCATATCAACAAGTATTTTCAATGACGTTTCATTTATCACAAATTGATATCTTCTATTTCTGATTAGAAATTTAAATAAGTTTTGGATTAAAAGAAATTATTTAGAGAAACTTTAAGTCGCATATTCTAGAATGTTATCTAAACAATGGTAATTATATATCTCATTCAGTCATTTTTCTTTTGAAAACTAAATAAAATTTAATTTATATAATTCTTATTTAATAATTATTGATTATTTCTATTTCAATTTTTTAATATTATTGAATTTTTTAATACCCTAAAGTGGCAATGATAATACGCGTATTATCTATGGGAAAATCATAAATTTTGTTGAAAAATCTAGAAATCGAAAATTTAATTTATACTGTGCATCATTTTAACATACAATAATGTAATTTTTAATATGAACTAAGTTAAAGCTATACTAAGTATTATCCGTAGAGGGCGTATAAAACATGTTCATAATAGATAATTTTAAAAAATTTGTTTAATAATTAAGTGCGTATTATCATTGGCACTTTAGGGTAAATTAAATTTTAAATCCTAAAATTATATAATTAAATACCCTAAATATAATAAATATATTCAATCTTAAATGCAAATTAGTTTAAATTTTTGACAATTTTAAAAGTGTCCGGAATTCTAAGCTAGCTTTTGTGTGGGTTAAATTGAGATAAAAAATATTGGGAAATTCTTTCAAATCTTTAAAATTATTACGTAAATAATATAATAACGCTTTTTAAGTTTAATTTTTTCACAAACTTTTAACATATTTCACATTTTATCTTAGATAACCCGCGGGGTATCATGTTTTTAGGGTAATTTATTATTATTATTGCGAATGTAAAGTCTTTATCGCGAATACTTTGCATTCTCGTCTGTAATTGAATTTTAATTGAATATTAAAATAAATATATAAATATTAGTGAATATAATAATATGAATTTAGATGGAGAGCATTATTGAATATAAATTATTATAATAACATTTTTTTGATAACATCTTTGTTTTTAACTCTGTTTGCATTTAATTTATAAAATTCCATTACGAATACATTGTCAAATAAATGTTAAATGTTTGATAGCATAGAAAAGCTTTTTAAGACAAGTTAACAAACGAAGATTAATAGCGATGAGACACTAGAAAATCAAAGACTAATGAGAGACTAACGTAAGATTGACTCAAACTGAGAGCCAATTTAAAGGGCAACTCATGCTAACACTGCGCACACTTGTGTGTGCGTACAGTTTACTGTACTCACTGTACTCTTTGCTGACTATTGATGTGTGAATGAAAGCACGTTTTCTGCATTTGAGTGCGCACTCATATCATTATTAGCATTAATTGGTAGTCGATTCTTCAAATGTTCAGCTTTGGTGAAGCGGAACACGTGTTTGATATATGGCCGGTGTTGGCCATATTGACGGTGTTTCCGGTGCTGATAGTGGCGGTCGGACAGAGTGTGGGCCAGAGCTCAGCGCTAGCCTCGAATCAGCTGCGCGTCTATCGTATGCCTCATTTCGATTTACATAACTCGCGCTTCGGTTCGCGCTCTTCGCTCATCAACTTAGAGGCCATTACAGTGAGACAAGTGAAGGCGAGCTTCACTCGCAAATGCGTTCTCTTCAACATTCACGACTTAATCGACCGAATGGACACTTTCGATCAAATCATAGACGAATCGATGGCCGCTATCTTAATCATTATTCCCGAAACGATGAGTTCGCTGAGCGAAGAAGAGTTGAACCGATTTCTCGCATTCGAGAGATCTATTCTCTCGAAAGAAATTTCGATTCCTATTTATTTGACTGAAGAGACTCAACAATTACGCGATATTTATGAGACGCAGTCGTTATCAATAGTCGATAATAGTTCAACCGATAAGTTAACTGTCGTCCAACTACTTAACACCATATTCGCCAACGGCTATCAATTCGTGGTCTCCGCTCCACAAATCTCTCCCATCAAAGACGCCATCATTACTAATGTTCAAGTATTATAATAACCAAATCATAACCTAATGTTTTATTCATACTTATTAACTTAAATTGAAGGGCTCTTTAATTGGTTCTGGAGCTGAAGATCAATTGCCGACGATTGCGATTGTGGCGCATTACGACTCGTTTGGGATCGCGCCTGTAAGTCATGCCTATTTAATACACTTTTGTGCACTTATTTGTTTAATTTTAACTTTTTCTTGACAAACATAAATTTTAAATTTACTTATATTTATATTTCCAATTCTTTAAAACTTTATTTTGGATGTATAATTTTTTTAACCTAAAGGTAGAAAAATCAAATCTAAAAATGAGATATGATATGATAATTTAAAATTTTAAACATTTTAAATATTTTAAATATAAATTATATACTAAAACTTTTACATATAATTAATAACATTTAATGTCTAACTTTTTGACTTTACTGTGACTTCAAAATGAGTGGCATTAAAATCTGCTTTTAACAAAAAAAACAGTAATTGCTAATTACTAATATTAGTACTCACAATTAATTAATATTAGTACTATTTTACTTCCATTTACTACAATTATGTCCTGAAGTTTGACCAAACGATATGTTGATTGTTATTTTCAAATCATTAGAATATTTTTTGTATTTGTCTTTTTAATTTTATTAAATGAGAATTTTTTAAAGAGAAGCCAATTTGGTCTGATTTAAACCAGACTGAAATTCTCTGCTAGAATCATATAATTTGATAATTTTAAAAGTTTTATTTTAATCGAATATAAATAATTACATTTCGATTTATTCGAAATATAAATCTAAATAAATAATTTATAGAAATCGAAATATATTAAATAAATCTAATGAAGGCAAGAAAAACAGTAATTATCTGCTTTAAATGATCAGAGTGTAAAAGTATATTTTATTTACAAAAATTTAAAAATGTAAAACAGAAATTTACAACTAATTATTGTATTATAGGGTTTATCATTTGGCACGGACTCCAATGGCAGCGGTATTGTAGCGCTTTTAGAAATGGTGCGCTTATTCTCAAAACTTTATGCCAACAGTAAAGCCCAGCCGAAAGTAAATTTGCTGTTTTTATTATCTGGAGCGGGAAAGTTTAATTATATCGGTTCAAAAAAGTGGATCGAAGAGCATTTAGATAGTACTGAAGGCAGTATTCTGTCGGAGTCTCTCTTCACTATATGCCTCGACTCATTGGCTGACAGCGAAAATAATTCAGCTCTTTATATGCACGTATCAAAGCCACCCAAAGAGGGAAGCGCTGCTTCCAATTTTTATCGAGATTTGCAACAAATTTCGATGAATACATTAGATTCTGCGGTAAACGTCTCCATAAATCACAAGAAAATAAATTTAGCGGATGAGACGCTCGCGTGGGAACACGAAAGGTTTAGCATTCGCCGATTGCCAGCATTTACGTTGTCATCATTTCAAAGTCCTAAATCTTTAAATCGAAAAACAATTACTGATGTTTATCGTCAAAATCTTTTGGAGCCATTGTATCGAAATATAATGTTAATATCAGAAGCTCTCGTGCGACAACTTTACGACGATTTGAAATTGAATTTATTTACTTCCGAATTGCAAATATCGAAGCCCTTTATTAAATCATTATTATCGCATGTTAGCAATCACTCACGAGCTCAAAATTTGTTATTAAGCAATTCACCGCATCGGGCGAACGGACATTTCGAAGTTTCACCCTTTTTGGTTACTTTAGAGCGTATTATGCGTCGATATGCCTCTGATGTGCAATTATTTCACGTGAAAATTGATCAAAAAGAACCAGATATCGTTTTTTACGAACCCTCACAAGCAATTTTGAACATTTATAAGTATGAAATTTAACAACTATTGAAGATTACATTAAACTTACTGTTCGATAAATTAATTTTTTATTTTTCGATAAATTTAAACATTTTGTTACAATCCAAGGCAATAGAGTTAAACATAAATCAGAATTAAAATTTCAGAGCCATTTTGTTATTACTCTTATTATCAATTTTAAAATTTAGTTTGATTAGCAAAAGTAAAATAATACTTAAGTATAATTTGAAATTATTACTAAGAAAAGAAATTTCCTGAAGATTTAACTTAAATATTTTAACTCATTGATTTTGATTTTTCTTAAATTTATTAAAAACTTTGAATTGGATTGAATTTTAATGAATTTAATATCATATTTTATTTTTATTTATAGTGTAAAACCAGCTATATTTGATCTATTTTTAACAATTGGTATAGCAATTTATTTGGCTATTTTGTATGTTTTGCTAATTGTAAGTATTATTGCTGATAAAAATTTAAAAATTTGAAAACTAACTAATTATTATTTATTTATTAGAACTTTCATCATATTAATAAATTATTTAAGAAGATTATTAATTCAAATGATAATAATAAAATAAAATTGTAACGTATAAAACATCGATTTAAAGGCAAAATTTCTATTTAGAAATGTAGCAAAAATTTATGAAAAATTAATTTCATCAAAAGTGATTTAAACTTTGAGGAAGAAAAGTCATTATTTTAATTTAAATAATAATAATTATTGTTTATTTGATTGTATGGTAAGATTTATCTGATCCTTATTTTTAGAATACCATAAAAAACGTTATTTAGGCCTCAATCATATAAATTTTTTGGCAGTCATTATATTCCCTATTCTGTGCTTTATTTGCATATTTCTTTAAATTAATGTATTACTATCTTATTTATTGCCTGTTATTAATTTGGCATTATTGATATAAGTTGTAAATAATGACAAATTCAAATTTAAAACAATTTTATTAAGTAATCACTTTAGTGTTACATTAAACTATCTCTTAATGTTATTTAAATATATGCTATACTTATTGCAAATCAAGATATTAGTATAGATATTAATACAGTATATGCACATCTCATTAAAAGATGCAATAAAAATAAATGGTATACAATTGAATAGATGTTCAATTTCTTGCAATCAATTTTATGATCTACTTATGAATGCAATAAATTTAATATATTTTAAATTTAGATTAGATTTATTATAGATATATTTAATAATCAACTTATTCACTAAAATGTTAACAACAAATAAACCGGTATTAGATTAATCAATACGATCTTTTCATACACGTGCTCATTAAAACTTTAGCCTTATTTTTCTTTTTCTTTCCTCTTTTATCGACATTAGTTTTTTGATTATTATCTCTCAATTCCAATGCGGCCTCAAATGCATCGCTTATAGAATAGTGATGGTCTGGAGGCTGGTATTCATTATCAGAATCTTTGTTTTGTTTCGTCTCTTGAATTTGTGTTTTCGCTTTGCCTTCGCGGAGCATCGCTGCGAATGAGCGAAATTCTGGTTCGGCTGTAGGACTACTACCCGAACAAATGGACAGATTGTCGTTTTGAAGTGCGTTGTCCTCGACTAACGACGAATCTGTTGACGGCGTCGGCGAATGAGGCAGATTATCGTTGTTTTGCTCATATGATGGAAATTGTTGGTAATTATTCAATTGATATTTTGGAAGCGGATATTTGCCGTAAATGATCTTATTTTGCTCCACTTGAATGTGTCGCTCGCGTCTTCGCTCTTCGCGCTCACGATTGTTGCGCACTCGTTGTCTATGAATTACTTCGTCATTAAACATATTTAAAGTTTGCTCTGACAATAGATTAGTGTCAAACTCGAGCTCAACTGTTTTGAAGGCGCACGTAAGCGGCAAGTGTTGCAAATACTTGTAACGCTTTCTTAACTCGACGTTCATCGAACACCACTCCATTTCAAGTATTTTGCATCGCATTAAAAGTGGAGATCGCTCTAAACTTCCATATTGTTTGCGCAACATTCGAGCATTTAAGTTATGCAAATATATGTGCTGTCCATCAGAGCATTGATAGAAGTGGTAAAACTCTTCGTTCGAGTCTATGGCTATCGCTTGCGATTTAGTCTTCTTCTCATCCGTTGAATTCTCGTTCACATCATGAGCTTTAGTGTTACATTTAAGCGTTAGCTTTGCTTCGCGTTCATCCAAGAGCTTGAGAGCGCTTTCAATGAAACAAACTTCAGGTGTATCTTTCTCTTCACTCATTTGCTGCAACAGCTGTTGTCGTTCGCGAGCAATAATGCATTGCAAAACCTGAAGCGGTGGAGCGATAAAAATTTTTTGGTAATAATCACAAATCGGATCTTGAATTAATCGATTTTGTTCATCGATCTCATCGTTTTGATTGCGAACCGGAATCGCAACTGTTGTGCCCTTTTTTCGTTTCATTAAACGCATAGTTATTTGATCGCCAACTTTGAAGTCATCTTTTAAAAGAAACGAAACACTTCTCAAGTCGTCTTTTTGAATGGCATCGAAACAAATCGGACATTTGCGCCATTTGTTGTCACTCAACGCCAAGTAATGCAAAAAACAAGACCAGCAGTATATGTGACCGCAACGCGTTATTTTGGCGGCGATCGGAGAGTGGAGACAAATGGGACAAACGGTTTGGTTCGCCAAACAGTTAAACATGATCTGCTCCACTAAATTCCAGTCTACGGAAACGTCCGGATCGGAGCTGTGAATGGAGTAGTCGTAGCCGTGACTGACGACGAACTGGCAGTTGGCTTGAATGAAGTGCTCCTTATTGTACTTCACTACTCGCTGTCCACTCCGTCCGCTCCAGCCTTTGTCTCTGCCGTAATGCTGGCGATGCGCCGATAGTTGGCGTGACTCGTACTTGAAATTGAGTAACTCATTCAAGTCGGGTCTGCCGTCGACCGCGTCGTCGCAAGCCTTGCTTCGCGAACGCCACTGACGAGTGTCGGACGCGTCGCTCGTCTGACGGTCTGTCTGTCGATCGCAGTTCGACAGCCATTTGCCGTTCTGTTGCGCGAATTGCCTGCGATCGCGACGTTTGCCGCCAAGTGGTCGACCGCTCGCTTGTCTCCCATTAGCGCTGAATTCGTGTTTGCATTTATCACTGACTCGATGAGAGAGTGACTCGAGTTTGGACTGACTCGACGACTGCGAACCGCACGTGCGCTCCATTGACCACTCCGTCCACTCGTCGCTCGCACTGTTCGGTTCGGGTCGGCCTCGCGTTACCCTTAATTGAATATTTGGCTCGTTTGCCGCCAAACGCAGCGATTAGTGCTTCACTTGACATAAACATGGCTTTCAATTGAACGAAACGATTGACTCCATTATCGATAACACAACTTTCGGTTTCGTACTTGTCTTCGATTGAATGGCGTTTAATGTGCTTTAAAGGGGTTCGAGAGAAATGCTTGACTCGAGAGAAGTCGCCGCTAATGAGCACACCTTCTCTGCGATGGTCTGCGATGGTCTGCAAGCGTTGGCACTCAATGGCTCACTACGTTATGCTCGCCTCAACTCTTGTTTACCACAAAATGGCAATCGTTTGCATACAACCACTGTCTCACAGTATGTCTCACTATCGATACTATCGTCACGTATCGCGACTCTCGCGACTCTATACATCATATTCATCTCAACACTAGTGATGCGAAAATGATGTAGAGATGCATTGCATTACAGCTTTCTGTAAAGTAGTCATTCTTTCTATCACTACTACATGCTAAACATATTTTTAATTTTAAAATCATTTGTAATAAAGTAATAAAAATCCCAAAGTTTATAATATGTTTATTATCTTTAATTTAATTTCTTTCTATATGAATAGAATTATTTATAAAAATGTTAACTGAGAACCATTTGAACGCGTTTTTAAGCTCTTAATTATATATGTGTGTTATAGTGTGATTGATGCCACACTTTAACCCGACATACGCCTATAACATAACATCCATATGAATCATTAAAAATTGTCAGATTCACGAAAATTAATAATAGTTTATATGTGGCGTCGCTTAAAACATAAATTAAAGAAATAATACGTGCAAAACAATTTAATTTTCAACAATAGTTGGCAAGACTGTAGTGTCCCCAATAATTTTTAATGATTTATATGGATGTTATGTTATAGGCGTATGTCGGGTTAAAGTGTGGCATCAATCACACTATAACACACATATATAATCCCCAACTTTGAGAGATTGACGAGCGAACGTGACAATTGACTGTTTGGCACCTCTAACTATATATGTTAGTGCGATGTTTGCAATGTTATAGCATGTCATAGATATATGACTTCAAAAAGTACCACTTGTTCAGTGCTCTCCATTCACGTGAAAGTTGTCGTACAATAATGTGTATTATTATTAACTGTCAGTTTTGAATACGAGTGAACGTTATTTTGCGAATCATAGCAATCATACATGTATTGCTTATGACATGCTTTTGATTGAGTTGCAAATAATTTGTTAATTATTGTTTACAAATGAGTGGGCGTTACTCGCAGTTAACCGCAAACAGCAGTTGTTAACACATATCGGCTTACGATCGGTGTATGGAAAGCATGGCACTCAACGGCCATCCAAGTCATGATCACTTCTATGGCGTATCGCTTCCCTCTCACGCAGACATCAATCACAACGAAAATAAAGGTTTCTTAAACTAAACCACTTGTACTTAAGTAAAACAAATAACTTAAAAACATTTGCATAGCCTTTGTATTCACTGACATGAATGAAGCGCTGAACGAAGCAAAGAAGTTTAAAGGATCTCGTTTTAAGGCATTTAATACCATAGAAGAGGCGATCGCTTTCAGTGGACAAACGGTGGACATCGATGACAAGCCGTCCACTGATATCGAAAAAATGTTGTGTCCATACAGTAGTCCACACGCGAGAGATTTAACAAAACTGAGACGCGCTATAGAAAAGGGAAACATGGAAGAGATAACGCAATTGATTTGGTCTAATCCGAGGTATTTGGTGAGCAGTGCCGACACGCCTGTCATTCTCATGGAAGGGCCGCGTTATAACGGCTGTCACATCGCCGCCAAAGAGTCGAAGGCGGCCATCATTCGACTCGTACTCGACACCGTTTCCAGCGTTGAGTTCATGAAACTGGTATATCCTTATGACAAAAGTGATGTTACTATTAGTCGAATCAATTACTTATTGGACAGCTATTTGAATACACCTGACAAAGGGGTCAGTTTTAAATTTTCTTGTACTTTGCTTTTATAACATGCTCTATATTGTATTTTAACAAATCATAGTTTTCTACTTAAAGTCGCACAAAATTTTCAATGATTTAGCAAATCTAAAATGAATTATATGTATAATATAGAGTCATTTCTTTATATTTTTCCCAAATATTTTAAAATAGACTCAAATTTAAAAATTAAATATTTTTAATAAATATAGTTCAATGAAACTCCTCTACACTTCGCGTGCAAATTTGGATGTGAAG
The DNA here is from genome assembly GCA_034699355.1 of Microtritia minima. NCBI lineage: Eukaryota > Metazoa > Arthropoda > Arachnida > Sarcoptiformes > Euphthiracaridae > Microtritia > Microtritia minima. The sequence goes on along the minus strand of JAQIYA010000329.1, from coordinate 8,796 downwards.
AAGCAGTTTCCGTACTGTTAAGCTATAGTGATTGTGATATCAATAAATTAAATAAAAACGGTGAAAAAGCTTCAGACATAGTATGCAATCGTAAAGGAGATAATGTGACAAAAACACAAATTATTCATTTATTTGATTCAAGACTTTATATTCCATTATTTCGTGATGAAAACTTAACAGCTAAAGTGGGCCAACCATTTGAAGGTGCACTTGAAGATGACAATGTTATAGGCTTAGCGGGACCGATGTCTCCAATTCAAGCCAAACAAATTTATTCGGTTTTAAAAAGTCCATTAAAGTGTTCGCCACAAGAGAAAACAATACGATTAACTGATCCGCATAAAGGTATGGAAAGAATAGCTAGAAAGTTGTGCGAACAAATGAACATTAATTGGGTTGTGTATAGTGACAATAGTGACAAGACATGAAATAAAAATTAATTCATCACACACTGTAAACTTCGAGTAAATAAATAAATAAATAAATATAATTGATTTGTTAATAATTTTATTTACAAAATTATATTTTCATGAGATAACGAAATAAATTGAATTTTTGTAAATAATTATAACAATATTGAAGATAATGAGTGTTGAGTGTTGTATACTTTCAGTTGTAATTATAATACGTGATGTAAGCCAATTGTTTAATTCAAATATCAATAGAATAACAATTATGTGGATCAACAACACACAAGTTGATAATTGAATGTGATATTATATAAGCTAGATATGCAAATATAATGTAATAGTGAAATTAACTAACAATGTAAGTGTATATGTGTGTTCAACTTACGCGTATCACAAACGGCACGTATCACCGATTCCTTAACCTTACAAAACAATTGTTTTCGTTATGGGTTACGGAATATTAAATTAACATAGAGTTGGGTAAAAGAATAAATGGCGTAAACTTCACTTTTATCTTTTACAATGTGCTCGTCATATATCTAATACATCACAGTTTAATAGGGATGTAATTTTGATATTTGTTAAACTTTGAAGTTTAATAAAAAATAGTTTCACGTTTTACTATCGCATCCGCTGCTATAACTGCTTCCCTGACTCTCTTCTGCTTCCGAAATCTCTTCTAAAGCTTGTTGAGTGAGTACTGGAGTGCTCGAGTCGTCACTACTAATATTAGGTGACTGTTGACATGCCTGTTGAGATTGTTGACATTGTTGTTGTTGAGACAGTTTCTTCTCCTTTAAAATTCTGATCCATATTTCATAATTTTCTTGAAGATGTGTTGCTTGAAGACAACTTACTTTTCTTAATCTATGCTTATTAAAATCTATTATTGAAAAATTATATCCAATTAAACAATTATTATCCAATTATTCTATATTCTGTACAATCATATACTGTGTCTATAAGTTAATTAAACATACAAAGCGAATCATATAATTATATTTGTTGTTAAGTTTGTATATTTTGCAAATACAAATAGTTCAACTAAACAAACCTAATTTTAAGACGCTGTCATAATCGCTCACTTTTCCATTATCGGATAACTCTGTTTCTTCAGACGAATGTGATTCTTGGTATTCCCAAACTCCAGGCAAAAGTCCTGCCTCTCCATAAGCATTACAGAGCGGCGCCACCAAATGATTTATGAACGATTCTTGCAATTTGGCTTTAGTTTAATAATGAAATTAGCGTTTAGTTTTAAAAATTTTAAAATACATTTGCGAACCACGATATCTTTTAAATAAAAATGTCATTTTGATATTTATTTTAATTTTTAATTTAAGAAATCGAGTAAATAAAATAAAATTAGAATTAGAATGAAGCGAACCTAAACAATTAAGAATATAAAAACGAATGCAACCTAATTGTGAATTGTTGCGATCCATGAATGGCGAAATAGGAAGTCCGAGACGGGACTCTTCGTCTCCCTGTTCATAGAACTCCTCCGCAATTCGATAAGTCCATTGAAGGTGAATATCATGTGCTTTACACGGACCGTTAATATCTGCTAACTTGATAGCCATTTCCATTACTAAGAGACGATCACTTTCCAGAAACCAATCGATACCACTGGCATCGTCTTCATTCACCTGATAACACATTTACATAATCAATTTTGAGGTGTCTATGATTCGATTTGCTTATGATCATCAATAAAAAATAACTAATACTTTGGCATTAAATTCAGTAAGTATTTCGAAATGCCTCTTCAAATCTGTAGCGAGAATGAACTCTATAACAAGAAATCTAAATCTTTTAAATTCCGCTCTATCCAGATGTCTGAGCCAATTGAATTCCGGTTTCGATAGGAAGAGAGTCCAGGCGGCGGCCGCGTGATGGTTCTCCAGCACTGAGCGGTCGTTGTATAAGATTGCCTACCAATCAATTCAAAAACATAACATATCATGTATAATATATAAAATATATAAAATAAACAGTATTTTATTCGAAAAGTAAATATGATTAGTAAATTAAAATAAGTTGCATAACATTACTTGTGGAGCATAAGTGGCCACAAGAAACGCGTTAGTCCTCCCCGGATGGTCGTAATCATGCATCGCCGCGGCCGTGAATAATGCCATTAATTCTAATGCTGGATAATTGGCACCAATAATTCCATAGGTCTCCTCACATGTTGATATGTGTTTAACATAACTCTGTGGTAACGGACCGATCGATGTTTTGTGTAACGGAGAATCAGTCGAATCTATAGGTATTTGAGCGAATCCTGGAATTGGTTGTGATGTCAAATAATACACGCCTTGAAGAACATCTGAAGCGTGCATTCTATTATGATCTAAACAATAATTGCAATTACATTGTATTATATGCAACACATAGCTCTTCATATAAGTTCATATTAATAGTCCATGTCTCAAAAATATTTGTAATTAATTTAATTATTAAGTTACTGTATCATATTGTTAATAGATAAACGCTCAAAAAGCGATTTAATTGACAAATAATTTAGTTCTTATTTATAATGAGAAGCCAATAATAAAAATGCCAGAAAGCTTAAAATGCTGAGCTTAAGCTTAGTGAGCTCAAAAGCTCAAAGTAAGCTTAAGCTCAAAAATTACACAATTTGAAATTATGCTTAACGTTAAGGTTTGGTGATGAGCGTGAGCTAAGCTTAATTTTACAGTGAGTAAAATTCACTCATTGTAATCTATAAACATATTAAATAATCAAATTTACATTTATTACATTTGAATATTGTATAATATTTTTCTGTTTAAAATAATTCAAACATGTAAATGTTTATTATTATGCAAATTTAAGAATTACCAATTTTTATGCATATTTAATTTAAACTTTTTTAAAAATAAAACAAATCTTAAAATTCTAATTCATTGAAAGAATATTTTTAAAATACGATGTTAGTATGTTTCTTAACTTAAGAAACATTGATTTAAAAATAATTTTTAAGCATATTTTACATTTGGAATGTAAACTTTCAAATTATTTGTAAGAAAAATTGTCATTAATTCCGTTTATTTGCTTTAATAAGATTTTGACATCAATTAAGGTTTATTCAAAATAAATAATTACATTACGATCGTGTATTGCATTTTACTTAAAGTTCTGAAAGTATATTATAATTATATCATTCAAAAAGTAATGTGTAAAACTAATAACTCATAAATGCAATTATTTTTTTATACTAAACATCCTTATATTTTTATTATAACATATTATACCCTTATAATATATATTATAAGGGTATTTAGACTGACTTTAGTTTAGAAAAGTTAATTCCTAATAAGATTATCTTTGATTTATAATTTAACTAATGTCCCAATTTATGAAGATTAAAATATTCTAAAAGTGTAATCTTACAAATAATACAAATAAATTCATTATAAATCTCATAAATATGAATATTTCAAATACATAAAAATTATATCATTAAAGAATGTGTTTTTAATAATACTTTATAAACTAATTAAAATTAAAAGAAAATTTTTATAAAATATTTTTATTCGTATTAAAACTGAATAAATGATTTCAAAAATAAAATATATTTAAATTCTAAACCTATTTGTTTATATTTTGCAAAAATTATTCCATTTCAATAAACCTAAACATTTGCTATTTAATAAAATAACCTCAGTATAAAATATAAAATATATGCTGCATAAACATATATACAATGCATCTAAAAATAAGTTTTGACATTTCAATTATATTAAAGTAAAAGTAAAAAGATCTTTTTAGGCTTCCAGTCATCTATTCGTTTTCAAAATAGTAAAGTGTTTGCAAACATTGTTGACATAAAAATACTTCAGGCATACATTAAAATTCTTAAAAATATAAATTGGATAATAAAATATATTAATAAATTTTTATATACTCAAATGTTGCAAAATTAAATATATTATAATTATCTATTTAAATTTTTAATGTAAATATAAAGAATATAAAAAGTTTAACATTTATATATGATTTTCTATAATTTTACTGTTTTTATTGTAAAACAAACAATTGGCGCAAAATTTGAAATTTGACAGTTTGTTAACTCTAATTGGGACACTAATGTAGTGCTTATATTAATCATAGATTTATTTTGAATTTTGAATTTTTAAATATATTTGAACGTTGATTAATTACTGCCCTAATTTTATGCCTATAAGCCTCACTTACCTATAGGGCGCACTACTGAAAATGGCATATTTTTATAATATAAATTTTTAATCAGTTAAGCCGCCCGTCTCGAATAAGCCGCTATGAATATTATTTACAATTATTTACTTTTTTCCTCACATAAGTTGCGGCCTATAGGCATAAAATTAAGTTAGTAGTTTCTCCACAATAAATTTCGAAACTTCAATTAATCCGAATAATTAACTGTATATTTTTTCAATAAACGAATTTTTTATTGCAATTTTATAAGTTGAAACTTTACTTACTTAAACTTAAACTTTCTTTACATTTTCTCCAAAGTTTAAATAATTCCGACAAAAATAATTTTTCTTTCAAGATTTAAAATAAATTTCGATAGAAAAATAAAGTTATTATCATTAAAAATAAAATCATGTTTAAAAAAGATTTATCTCTTAAATTAAAGAGATAATTGAAACTTAAATTTTTCTGAAATAAAGATATTGTAATAAATATATTCGTTTAGTCGTTTTGAAAATTCTTTTAATATAATTATTATAATCATTTACTAATAATGTTATTTATTTATATTATTTTAATAATTAGTAATAGTCAAATTGCATACATTCTTCAGCATTCCTTAGTAATAACTAATAAACAAAACATTTTATAAATGGTGCAAAATTATTAAATAATTGAATTCATTGAATTAATTATAAGCGCAAAACTATTAACACATTTTTCCAATATAAATTTAGCAGTAAAAAGTTTAGTTATACAAATCATACATAATTATTATAAAATTGTGTACTCAATTTCAACACATAATAAATGAATGTCTTACATGGTTTATTTCTATATCCTTTCTCCAGAGCTCGAAAATAGTTAAGAAATTCAGGAATAGGTATTTTAAAAGCCTCTAATAATCCGGTTTCCAAAAAGACATGATAAACCATTTGACTCAATATGGTATCCCCCGCTTGAGCTGCTAATTCGAAAATAGGATAATCCCATTCGTCAATTCGACATAACAGGTGGTCTCGAGCTAAATAGTCGATATCATAGACCACACCGTCCACTATGTAATGGCCATTAATGTCTAAATGTGGAACAATGGGAGGCGGGGGTGCGGTGAAAGGCCAGTTGGGCTGTAAAACTGGAGATTTTTCTTTAGGTGTTTGCATTTTGACGACAGATCCGCACAAAACGCATTGCCGTTCGCTCTCGTCATCGGCATCGTTATCGTCATAATTAACTATTTTGTTGTGCAAAGCTTTGTTTTCGTTAGACGTTAGCAAAGAATTTTTGGAGAGAATATACTTGCAGTTACTGTCAAGACTGGCACTATTGCTGGCACTTTCATCTATAGTGGCGTCACTACCACTGGGAGAATCATTGCTGCTGTCATAATCTGAAGTAAGGTTGAGTCGGGGAGAGAACTGTTTGTGATGAATATTTAGTATGGCATTAGATGGATGTGTTAATATTTCATGGCTCTCATCCTCTGTTGTCTCGTTGTCGGCTTCTGCTCCCTCTGTCTCAGATCTCCTATAACAAGTGGCCAATTCAATAAAATTTGAATTGCAAGCAAACAGTTTGTCGCGATTGCTTTGCAGAGCAGCACCAAATGGTATAGAAGTGGTTGAATATGATCTGCTCTTTACAGGCAGAGCCATCGGACTATAGTAAAGCGACTTTAGTATTGAATATGAGAATAATTGATTCAATTAATACCTCGGCAGAGGTGGAGAGTTGGCACTGATGGGACTTTGAACTAAACTTCGAAAACTAGTACTCCTTTTTCTGGATGGTTCGGGTTCAAGGGTTGGCATTCCAGTTGCTGAAGTGGTTGTGGTCCATGTGCTCGTCGACATACGCCTCAAGAGGCTCGGAGGGAGACTACGCTTTCCTCTCTGTAACATTCAAAAATCGCATTCATATAAGCATAATAGAAAAAACTTTTAATGATAAATGTGTTTTAATAATCTGTATCAATATTATTACAGTTTACTGCATTGTAGGCTTACTTTACTTTGGGGTAATTTTTAAAAATTAAGTTAAACATTAATTCAAAATATTAAAATTATTAATAAATTCAATAAAAATTTATAAATTATAAATTTACAAAGTTATATAATCAAAGTTACACTATAGTATAAACTATATAAACTTCATAAAAAATATAGTGCGATATGTAAAAATCTAAAATTAGTAAAATGTAAAGAATAGTTAATACGTTATATACATAGTAATTTATTATTCTATTATTATTCATTAGATTTATTTAGGGTTTTTCAATTAAATTCATTATTAATTTTATCCATTGCTCATTGAAAGTTATTATTTCTAAACTATTTAATTGTAAATTAAGTGATATAAGAATTAAGTAATACATACAATATGTAAGATAGTGTTTAATTCAGAAAAATAAGTTAGTTTGTGTTAATTAAAATTTCTTTGCGCTCATTTCCAGATTTTTTAAAAATAAATATTTATGTTGAGAAAAATTTTAAAAACCGATTTTAATTTTGTATATACCATTATTAAATACTTTAAGAAATAGATACAAAATAAGTTTAAAGTTAGAACAGACTAATTAATCATCCAAATCATCTAACATTCGCTTCAATACAATTTTTTTATTTTTCTATATTTTATTCGTTAATATAACTATGATTTGCATTTAAAAATCACCATATAAAAAATATTTTATTTTAAGGCTTTGAGTTTTACAGAAAAATACCAAGTAATAAAAATACATAAATATATTAGTTATTACTAAATACTTAGCTAAAGCTAAAGCCAAATCAAGCTCAGCTAATTACGCTTTAAGCGAGCTTAAAGCTCATCAAAATGAGCAAATTAATATATAAAGCTCAAGTTTAAAATAAAATTGAATAAGTTCAGCTCGAAACTCATACAAGTGAGCTTCTGAGCTTAGTGCTAATGAGAAATATGCTTTTAATATGTACCTTTATTTATGTTATAAATACTTTACTTAAATATTAATATCATGCATATTAATAGACATTAACATATACTGATTAATTATTATGTGTTATGTATGTTATAAATCAATTTAAAACAGAAAATTAATTATAATAAAGCTAAATTTAAGTTCTTTAATGCATTTTACTTGTATACAATGGAAGCTAAAGCTCAGCTCAAGCTCATTGTCTGAGCTGATATTAAGCTAAAGTTCATTTTTTAAAAGATTAAATCTAAACTCAAATAGTGTTATTTTAGCGCTTAAGCTCACTAACAAGTGAGTTCAATCTCAAGCTCAGAATTTTGAACATTGATGACATCATTTCTACGTGCATTGACTATTCGATATATTTTGTATTTAAATAAACTTTTATTATATATTCTTTAAAACCACTCGAATTAAGTCAATTTTTTCTGCCGAATCCCGAATTGAGGTATTATTCTCTTTTCAAATTGTGTCGTCCCTGTTCATCACTATTGACAAAAAAGTGTATTAAATTGTCAATAAGATATATAAATTTATATTTATTACTTGTATTTCATTTTGTTTGTAGTGTTAGTTCGTGACAAGTGAGGTAGAAAGTCAAACAGACGCACATCACAATTGTTAAACAAGCTTATGCTAAATCCAAAATCACAAACAAATAATTTTCATTTATATTCTGTCTCTTCATGAAGAATGTGGATTTTAAAATTACATTTTCATTTGTATTTTCATTTTATATTAAAATTTCATTTTAAATTTTCTGTTAAAAACTTAATAAAAACTCAACTTGTATTTAATTAAAATATTTTTATAATTTTGAATAATTAATATTTTTAATTAAGATAAATAAATAACTATATATACAATCAATTATTTCAATTACAAAAGAAATAATTTACGCAAAAAACTTATAAATAAAATTGTGCATCAATAATACTTTTAGAAAACCAAAAATAAGAGTATAAAATCGTTTTATTCCGAACGAATTGTATTACAATCTTCATAAGTTTAATATTATAGAATTACTAACGGACTGTAACAAATTTTTTTAGTTTTGATATAAAAATCCCTGAGATAGTAAAATTGATGTCAAGTTATTTGAGAGCTTTTACCAATGGTAAACCTAAAAGTAATACTAAAGTATGCCTTACGACAATAAAATACTGAATTTATGAATAAAGGGCTGTTTTTATATCTGATCCGACTCACAAACAGGTACGAACATATAGGTTTTAAAGTAAATTTTGAAAT
>JAQIYA010000328.1:0-22593 GCA_034699355.1 Microtritia minima | reverse complement strand
CTCTTCTAACAGATAATTAATGATAGGTGGAAATATAAACGATCCAATGGTACCGCCGGCATATGCTATGGCTGTCAGTATAAATATAATTACCAGATAAACAATAAACATTAATTTCTGCTTATAAACTATTTTTATAAAATATCTATTTAAACTTAAAATGAGATAAATAATACATTATGTCTTCGATTATTGTAACTAGTGATTAAAATACTCTCAGACTAGGACTCTGCCAGAGTCTGGAGTCTCAGAGAGTCTAAGCCTGAGTCTCTATCTTTTTTAGAGTTTAAGCCAGAATCTATAATAAGACTTAGAAGTCTGAGTCCGAGTCCGAGTCTAAGTTTGAGTCTATCTTTAAGCACTAATTGTAGCTCTTAGAAACAACTAAAATGCATTACTGTAAACGGATTTTGCTGTACCGGATTATAAATTATTATTTTTAAAATTGAAATTAAGCAGAAAACATTAAAAGTTAATATTAAAGTCAAAATATTTAAAGCTTTTGATTTGTTGTATCTTGTAAAATTTATTTTAAAAGCATAAGGATAGCCCGCGGGCTATCGAAGAAAAAAGCGATTTTTGTAAATTGTATGCGATTTTATTTTTAATAATGTGCAGGTTATACATGAAATTTTTTTCAAGAGGTCTAATTTTTAAAAATCTAGATGTACATGAGTGCAGGCTATCGTGTTTTAGGGTATTTTATTGTGATTTATAAGGTTAAAAATATAAATTGAATAAAATTAATACCTGTAGCAGTGCTTCGATATTTTTGAAAATACTGCGCCAAAATGACAGGCGTTTGCATAAATGATAAACCAATACCAAAGCCTTCATAAAAATTAAATATTTTATAATTAATTAAGTTTATTTGAATCTTCACCTTGTATTACACCAATATATACAATAAATTCAGTGATAGATGTGGCGAAATAGCACATTATTATACCAATTGAAGCAATTAGTGAACCAATGAATACAAGCGATCTCATAGTCAAAAGGCTCAATAATAAACCAGCGATCGGACCTAAGTTTTTAAAAACATTATTTAAATTATTTGAGTAATAATTTAACTTAATTAAGAATATACAGAATGTATGTTAGAATGTATATTATTTAAGCGCACGCTTCTCTCGGGCTATCAATATTTTAAATATTAGATTCTAATGCTATCATATAATATTTTAATAATTCGCTTTCGACTTTACTAGAATTTGGTAAACTCTCGTTTATGAAAGGGTCGTATCTCGAGGTGTCATTAATCGTAATTATTCAATATTTTGGCTAAAAACTTAACTCATAAACAACAACGCATACCACACTATTTAAAAGTCATATTTAATAGTTTATAATTATTTAAAACAAAAAATTGATAAATTTATAAATTAATTATATAATTAACTCGCTGTAACTGTGGAGCACGCTATAAACAGTAGAGGAAAATAAATGATAAAACATACTAAAATACCTGACAAATGAGTGAAAGTCATGCATAAGCTGAAAGGCCAGGCCGCGGCCTCACGGGATAACTGGTATTTTTCTAATAACTCTTGAAATAAGACGCCATAAGATCTAAATAATCCAAATGTGATGCCGTTAATAGAGGCGCACGCGAGCGATATAACCCAAGCCCAGCCGTGATCATGAGTTACATGCAACCATGTTTGCTGCTCTTCTTTATTTGTATCCATTGTATCCATTAATTATTACTAAACATGGTGTAGAATTTTTTAAACATTTGCAAACAAAAATCTAAACTATTTTTTAAAAAAAATAGTTGCAAATTAAAAGTTGCTGAAATATAAATTTGATAATTTTTAAACGAGTTTGTGATTTACAGATGAGTTACATATTTTGTTTTATATTAAACGTCGTATATATTAATTTTAGCAAATCATTCATTTATTTATCGGTTGAAAACTTAACAATGGAAATATGTTGACATTTAGGAATGACAACTCACAAATTACTTATAATATTAAATTTAAACAAATAATTTAAATACTATGATAAACAATTTATTTATAACAATTACAATGTATTAAATGAAAGATTAGTTGTTAAACATCACTTTTTCATTTAACCTAAATATTTGCTAATATTTAAAACTTTATAAATAATTATTTTTATAAATAGGTACAAAATTAACTTTATATTCGATGCAATAATTGAAGAAATTCAATTTTTATTAATTTGTTTTAATATAAACTTTATATTGATCATCATATTAAAAGCATTCAAACTTTAATTATTATTGTTAACACTCAGAATATTTGAAATATTAAACATTTGTTGACGAGTGTAATACTCTTACTTATATACTATTTTTTACAGAAACTTAAAATTATAGGCATTTCATTAAAGATTTGGCAGTAATTAACTTACTGTCACTTTCTGTTTTATACCATAGATGGCAACAATTCATACATATTGCAGTATAATTTCGTTCAATTGTATCATTTTATTTTAATAATTTCATAAATTTGAAAGACTTTTGCGTTTTTGTATGATAAATAATTTAATATTAATTTTAAAAATGTTTTATATGTTCATAAATTTGACTTAAAATATTTGCAAATGAGTATAACTGAAAAGAAAAAGTTTGAAGAATACAATGAACTTAAAGATGAAGACAAAAATGTTGAATTTGAAGAATGTTGAATGTATGAGAATGTACGCTTTTAAGTTTAAACAAGTATGAGCATCCAAATGAGCTTATTTTAGCATAATTTTTATTATTCGTGGGTTAGTTTAAGCTTTCACTACGTTCGCGCTTCGTTGTTGTAATTAATTTCAACAACACATAAAATTTATTTTCAAAACAAGTTTCCTTCTGTTAATAAAGAGTATAACGTATAATGTCCAACTTAGACAAGTTAAAACTCTTTTTAGATGGCAATCGAGTGCCTCTCTGTCACCCGCAACGCTATGAAAAACACTCTACATTCGTGAGCATAACTTATTAGTCTGTATTTATAAATTCACTAAACTTAATCTAATCAATCTTAGAAAGATTGGAAATATGCTGTAAATATGGCACTAATCTCATATTAGTTCGTTAGTAAGAATGTTTACACATCAGCACCAAATTCTTTGAAAATATCTCCTGAAATAATCACATTAACTTTTAAAAACCACTTTTACTTGTATACAAAAGCATGTTTAATATTTTGTTGATTTCATTTCCGTAAATAATATTTTCTATTGCATCTTAAACTTAATAATATCTAAAAATGTGATAATTTTGTTTTAGTTATTTTTATTAAAACAATGACAAATGTGAGTTCTTTGTTAAAGCGATCTCAACTTAGTGATCAAATTTTCTTCCTTATGTTACCGAAACGTTACTTTTTCTTCTATTCTTGAAATAGTGTTATTTATTATTATTTTTATAAGAATTTGTAAAGCGATATTTTTAAAGAAGAAATGAAAAAAAAAATAAAACTTTGAGTGAAACAAGAGCTCGAAAAGATTAAAGATTTAACAAAAACATATACATGAGTAAAGAAGTAAGTGTTTATAATCTTTTATTTCTTAAAAGTCTCGCGTAATTTTATGAAATACTATTAATATTTATTTTAATATCTTCTTATATATACATATATGTATAATATACACATTCTTTCTAATAGTTTAATAAATAAATTCTCCCGAAATAAAATCGTCCCAAAACGTGCAGTTATTAATGATGGCCGGAGTGTAGCCATCATTACCGCGATAGCGATTGGAGAACACATTTCTCAATAGACTCGAGTCGGGATTCAATTCCATATACACCGCGTTTACCGTATTATTCGAATTGATCGCGTACTCCGGCCAGTCGTGACCATTTACCGAAGGAGTTTTTCTAATATTACATAATATTACAAATTAAAAATAGTTAAATAGTCAAAAAAAGGCGCGAACCCGTGTTTAGCGAAATACGTCCATATTTTGACGAAAACTAGACTCAAGGTTCGGTCCTCTTCTGTCCACAATAACTGTTCGCCGGGCAGTAGTGGCAGACCAAACACGAGCGGCAGGTCATCCATGTGTGCGGCGCCCAAACACTGAGATGAGAAAACGATTTCCAGTTGGCGTACGTCAACCGGTACTGAAACACGTGACCGCCAAAGCCGGGCGACTCTCGCACGTGTTGGCCGAAGAGTATTGTCGGACAGTTGAGGGTGTAATCGCTTAAAGCAAACACTGCCGACCGGCGATACAAATTTTGCTCCGAATTACAGAAATCTGTGATTTGAACACAAGTGGCAAAAATTTCTTACCTCTGATAGTTGTTTAAATAGAGTTCTAACTTGTCAAAGATGGACTTTAGAGACCACTATACCCTATGCTCTTTATTAATAAAGGGAAACTTGTAAAAATAAATTTTAAATATTGTTGAGATAAAATACAACAATGAAGCGCGGACGTAGTGAGCGCTTAAGTAAGTAAATGAGTAACACAAATAAAATAAGCTCATAATAGTGTTCAATCTTGTTTTTATTTTTATTTTTATTTATTATTTTTTTTTTGAAAATTATTACTTAGAATTTCGTGCTAATTCCACTAAAAATGATTAAACAGATGTTGCTTTAAAAATAAAGAAAACAAATGTATATTAAATAAATTTTTTACAGTAATAACTAAAATTGCATAAGTAATTCTATTCAATTGTTTGAAAAAATAATATATATTGAATAATTAGCTAATTTTATAATAAAAAGCAGAAATTATCATTTATTTATTTTCTTAATCCATAAACTTTAATGAATGAACTATTAACTAAGACCCGGAATTAGATTTTTTGTTGTCGAACTGGAATTAACAAAAATTAGTTTAATTTTAATGCTTGGCCTTAATTTGTCTGAGTTTAATATTAAGCAGAATATTACCTAAAATATGTAAAATATGTAAACTGTAAGAAATTATAGAGATTTGATAGAAAATGTTGGCACGACATTGTCCGCGAGGTCTGGCCAGAATGTTCGGTGGTTTCCGTGAGTTCTGGCCAACATGTTATTAGAACAAACATTTTAAATAAAATGTTATTCAATTTTTCATATTAGATATGCATTTTTAGTTTATTTTGTCTTTGACAAAAGCAAGCTTATGGATTTGAGATGTCCGTCCGTCCCTCCCCCCACCCCCCTAATGAAGGGAAGGTACCTATAGTTGGCCCAATTTAGTGACGTTTACAAAGGGTTTAAACTTGTCTAAATCTCTTTATTAACAAAGGGAAACTTGTTTAAATAGAGTATTTACTTGAAAAAGTTGGACATAATTGATAAATAGAAGTTATCCTCTTTATTAACAAAGGGATACATAAGATATATAAAGCGCCAACATAGTGAGCGCTTATGTAACCCACGAATAATAAAAATAATGATAAAATATGCTCATTTGGATGCTCATACTTGTTTTTATATACAAGCGAAGCACATAATTTGTCTTATTTTCTTAGACATTTTTTCTTACATTGTTAGACTCTTTACGCTAGCGTTTGCATTATAATTTTGCTTTATCATAACTTAGGCGTTATGTTATCGCTTTAAGAAAAATCTTTCAAGAAAAATCGCTTTAGTTTTAAAAATCTATACAGTAAAAGTCCAGTATAGCGAACTCTCTCGGGACCAATATATAATATTGTTTTCTCATCAATTAATTTCATAGATTGAATTACATGTATGAAAAAGACTATTTAAAAAACAGCATAAAGAACTTATACGGATGTATAATTGTTGCTATTACTATAAAAGGGTTTAAAAATCATCAAAACAAATCTTATTTATAATTTTTATACAATATCATAAAACTTAAAACGTAAATAAAATTATTCTAAAATTTAAATATACCCTAAAAATTATAAAAAGTAAGAAACGTTAGAAATATCTTCCTCATAAAAGCGAGAAAAAAGAATTATTATACTAAATTTAAAAATGATTGGCTCGTAATATTTGTATTTGTAGAAAATAATTATTATATAAAAAGTAATCAAAATTAGCAAAATAGATGTTTCATTCAATGTTTTCATTCGCCTGCACATTGTCGTGTTCCCAATGACTGATTCAATTCACATTTATATATTTTGTAACATTTTAATATTTATTATTTCAATCAAATTTGTTATATTTATTTTTATTTATTTATTTAATAAAACCAATAAAACAATTTTAAAAGTTTTAATATAAAATGATTATTTAAAATATAATCGAATAATTTATATATAGCCATATTTGATATGCTGATGATGTCAAAAAAATGTCTAAAGTAAAGTCCATAACTAAATTTAAATCGTATTTGATATGCAAATTAAAATAAATTTATTGCGAGCTTAACAGCCATTATGTGAATTTAGTTGTCGCTAAACAATCTCAACGGTGGTTAATGAGCAGCATTTTCAGCAGCGCTTTCTTTGTCTGCGAGATCGAGTATTTTTTCGAAACAAAATGGTTCAAATATATATCCAGAGCCGACATAAAATTTACTTTGAAACTCAACCCAATGAAGACGCAGGGCGTGTAAGAAAGCGCTTAACCCTTCCATCACAAGCAACACGCAAATGGTTAGCGTCGCCCAAACAGCGAATATGAAATACACGACCACCGCATTGATATATCGGTTTTCGCCCACACCTGTCATATACAAACAAGAAAAAAAATTAAAACCACAATAAATTCGATAAATACAAAACTTAAATGTTAAACCAACAACTTATGATTGTTAAATAAATCTAAGCTTGCAAAACATGGATGTAAACTGAAATGAGTACCGTCTAAACCAATCCTGAACACCATAGTCCAGAGCACTTCGCTGAGCTCGGCGTGAGCCAGACTGAGTGCCCACAATCGCAAATAGCTGGCCGTATGCGAGATCGAGCCCAAGCAATACTCGATCGTGTGAATGGACTGATGTATGATAACCTCTCCCAAGTCGAACGCCTCGCCGTGCTCTCCATGACCGCCACCATCAGACTCGATGAGAACCGTAGTGTCGCCAACAATAATAGGCGTATTGGCCAACGGTTGCCGCTGAAGACGTCGCTTGTTTTGAATGCTGAGCACAACCGGCTTCACCACTAACATCCACGGGACGCAGAGAAGCGCTAATAGCAATAACCCCGTTTGAAACCATTTCTGTCCGGTGTACCAGGTTTTCAGATATTCGGGTTGATTGTCATCCGAGTATTTATAGAGAAACATGTTTATTAAAGTGATGAGAATAGACGGCGCTCTTCCGGACGAGAGCGAGTCGAAGGCCACCCATTTGGCGAATATCATTGCGTTCATGTAACCGAATATTCCCATCAAGAATATCACTTGAGGCACAAATTCGCAAATGATATTTAAAGATTTACGAAAATACATGTGATTCCAAGCGCTGAGAATCACTCCGAACAACATCTGTGCCACTCCTAGAATAACAGACGCCTTCATTTTATATGAGTTAAGAAATAATATCTTGTTGTCGGACAACTGCCAGATCGGATCGATGCCGAACGGGTACGGACTGCTCGTGAAGTTCTCCGCCGGATTCATGGGGTATACCTTCAAGTTCTTCACCACTATCGGTATAGTCCACGCGGTTCTGAACACGTTTATAGACTTGGAAAAGATATCGTTGTAAATCAAACCGGTGTACATCGAAAAGCAGCCCATCAGCAGAATAATATAGCGGCCATTGAAAAATGTGAGCCATATTTCGTTATTTGATTTCTGCTGCGCTAAACTACGCTCTCGAAGAACCATCCATAGGGCGAACAAAAACATAATAAATCCATGACCGGCGTCGCCAAACATAACAGCGAAAAGAAATGGAAAGGTAATGATGGTAAACGGCGCCGGATTTACTTCGCGATAGTTGGCCACACCGTACGAGTCGACTATGTTCTGAAAGCCGACCGTGAATTTGTTGGTGCGGTTATACGTGGGCGGCGTTTCGCGAGTGTTCATTCGGTTCAGTATGGACGGCATCGACGATCCGCTTCTCTCCGACGCGCGCCTCAACGCCTGCTTGATTTTGGGCAGATCGTCGTCGGCGCACCAGCACTCGGCGATCAGACACTTTTCGGTCACATCGAAATTGAACATATTTAGCGTCGCATAGATGGCCTTCATTTTACGAATTTTAATTAACCAATTTTTGATATTTCTCGCCGAAGCCAACAGCACTCGATGTCGGTGTGCTTTGGTCTGATCCAAGACTGTGTTGAGATCGTCGATACGAGATCTAATATTGCTGGTCAGCTCTCGCCGGTCTGTGGCGTCCTCTGGACACGGATACACAACGGCTCGAAAGCCTTCGCAAATTTTCTTGATCTTAGCCTTGAGCTGATCGCCCTGAAAGAAGATGATGAATACGGATTTGTTGACCGCATCGCCGCTGACCGGGTCTTGAAGGGGCACTTCGATGGCCGCCTGACGCAGAAACACATTCCCGCGACAGACGCGCCACAGCATCAGCTCAAACGACGCCAATCGCTCGCGTCGTATAACTCCGGCCACAAAACCCAACTTTAGTATAGACTTTCCGCGGTCGTGATCGTCGTCGATGAGCCTAATGTGGTCGTCAGTCAACTCGTTGTCGTGTTTCTGCAGCACTTCTACTTCGTCGAAGAATTGTTGTGTTTTTTGTAATAAAAACTTGAATTCAATTAATTCCGAATACGTTTTATTGAGCGCTTCGGCGTTTCTGTTCACGTCTTTCAATTCATTTTCGAGTTTCTCGAACGTGGACTCGAGCTCAATCATCTCTCGCGGTTGCGGAGGATCGGGATTGTCGCCGGTGTCCAGCACTGGGATCATCTCTTTGTTGATCTCCTTCTCGAGAAATCTCAGTTTGCGCTCCATTTCGTCGCATCGGCGGACTTCGTGAACGAATTTGCGCTGAAAGGCGTTCACGTCTGGATTGAGATCCTTGAACTGAACGCTTCCCAATTCGCCCAACTCTGTCACGCAGTTATACGCCGCTTCTGACTGCAGAAATAGCTGACAGAGTGACATCAACTCCGACCGAAATAACGAGCCCATCGTCTAATTTGTTTTAAGTACCAATTAAACCACAATTATTAATATTTATTCGCAGTTAAACATACGCCATATAATCTCAAATTTACAATATTCTATATAAAAATGTGAAATGAAGTATAATATTGAGATAAATATATAACTATTTATCTGCAATTGAATTGTTTAATTAATCGCTTTCGCAGATTGCGATATCAACAGCGATAGTCGTTAAGCTACGATTGACTGTTTCGCTTTATTCGTTTGTCACGTAACGCCCATTTAATTTATTTCTCTATTCTCGTGATATTTAACACTTGAGGTATTTGGTTGAATAGATAATGCAATTACTATATCACTGCTTCACAATGACGTTCATATCCTCTATTACTTTTTAATGCCAAATATCTATTAAAACTTTTTTTACAATTATATCCCATTAAATCTTTTATAAAATAACCTAAATTATCAACACTTTATTTTCCTAAAATTATAATAAATATATGGTCGCATTAATAATTTAATATATTGACATTTAAAAATTGGCTGCAAAATATTTAATATTAAAAATTATTAAAATTTTTTAATGATTTAATATTATCTTTATATTTCTTAATTATATCAAATTAATTAAAATTTCCTATTAATAATATTATATTATATTACAATTTATAATTAATTTAACTATTGATAGTATATTACATACATGTATAAAATTTTTAATTTTTAAATTTTTAAATTATCCTTTAATACAAATATAAAAGGATAATTAATTACCGCAATTCTGAAATGAAAATATTTCAATTAAATTAATACTTGAATTGAGTATTGGAAAAGAGATAAAATGATTAAATACAAAGATTATATTATTGACTTAATAATATTAATAATAACTAAGAGGTTAACTATATTAGACCGTATAGTTATGAATTAACTTTGATATTTAAAACGTTTAAGATTAAGTTTAAAAGTAAAATTAAGTTAATATCATAGATTATCACGAGAGTTAAAATAAAATATTAACCTTTCATTGAATCGTTAAGTTAACAGATCAGAAGTTAACTATATTCATATTGTGCCATAAATTTGTTATCATTTCGGAATTATGCTATTAAAATAATAATTTTAGATTTCTATGATTCATTTTACATTTAAATTAAAACTACGCTATACGTTATAATAAATAATTCAATTACAACGCTATAGTCCGCTAGTTGTGTAAAGCATTTGGTTTGACAATACTCTATTCATCGACAAGTGTGAACCATTGTATTTGTTCATGTGCTGTACCTATTCATGTGTCTAACCTTGAAAAGCAATTTACGTCTTAACGATAATAGATTACTCTTAAATTACAAATAAATTTTCACGAGAATAAGATTTCAGGTTATGTGTGCCAATATTACGTCAAAAGTTATAAATGTTAGCATTCATTAGATTACATTTGCATTAAATATTAAACTCACTTTAGTTTACGCAATGCTAGTTTCAATTCAATTTCTAATATTGCAGAACAATTTTAATTTAATTATTAAAATAAATAATATAATATAAGTTCTAATAAAATATTATTGAATCATTTAATATCGCTATAAAATATTTGAATACAAAAACTGTTCACAACTAAACCAAAACTATTCGGTCCTCATTTCCATGATATAGCGGTGACTTGTTTTTAATATAATCGGAAAGTATTTCATAGTCCAAATCATCGCTATTAATCTGTCGCACATCACTCGTCATGAGCATAGTATAGTCATCGCCGCCTTCGGCCATATATTTGGGAACCACTACTCGGTATTCGGCCGTTTCGTTGAGTGCACCGAATTGTGGGACTCGACAGTGAGCGCACCTCACGCTCAGACTCGCTATTCTACTCATTTCTGGTTTCGACACATTATACCGAACTCTTATACCCGACACTTGCAAAAACCTTCCGCTCGGGTTTTTGCCAGTCGTGTCATACGCTGTCATACTATGTTCCAACATTTCTCGCAGTCTTTTGCCTAATAATACAAATACAATAGAAATAATTAATAAATTTTATAATAATCACGCTTTATTTGGTAAAATTGTTGGTCATAACGAGCCGTTTGTTATTATGGCTGAGAAAATGTTTAGAAATTGAGACAAAACAAGAAAAATATTAAATTTAGATGTAATATGAAATTAAAATGACAAAAAGGGGTTTTGGATAAAATGTTAACGTAAAATGTTGGAAGAATTTTCTTATTTGATTTTAATCAAAATTGGGTTCGCTTAAACTTCATTGTTATGAGCGCTTGCTTTGCTTCGGGCTTAAGTGTTTTTTTAGTATAAAAAAAAGTACAATAATTCTATTTTCAATGTTATTTTTTCATGAAATTTTTGAATGTTATATACCATCTGTTTAACAATACTATTAATAAATATTACTAGTTATAAATATACATTTGGCAGATAATATTGATCACCTCTTCAACAAAAAAAAGGACATCTTTTGCGTCAAAAAATGTACCGAAATGTGTACTATTTTGTCTGCCAATTACATTAATAATTTATAATTGATTTCAATATTTAGATCATATTATTTAATGATTCAATTTAAAAACTCAATTTTTATTCATGATATTTTAGGATCTGTTTAGTCAGAAAGAAATTATTTATATTTAAATAACATGTTTACCTATTACTCGACAACACGTTTAATAAATTGCATTATTATTATTGCTATTAGATATGACACCCACTATTTCTTATTGTCAGCAATCCCTGGAAGTGTCAACTAAATTACATTATATATATTCAATATGTAACTTTTATCTGTTACAATCATAATCAACTTATTATGGCTGCACTGAAATATGACAGTTTGGCGTAAATGTTAAGCATAAATATTTTTATACCATGTCGTATCGCTATAATTGTAAACATTCATAACTTTTATACTCGCCATAAGTGCTGGCATATAAAAATGTCGCGGGAGTCTGAATATAATATTAGTGCGTTAATGAGAGTCTATTTTTGTTGTTGAATTATTTGCGTTCAAACTAATACAATATCCGTTGTGGTTGTCTAGAAAACGGTATTCAAGTTTTCTGCCATTATTTATATATAATTTTTATGATAGTCTTTTTATTAGCTATAAATTTCATACGTCTAACCTTGTAATCATATTAAAACACAGTAAATTCTTGCTTAAATAAATTAAACACTATCGCCGACACTGCTCTCTAAATATTAATGAGGATTATTTTAATTGGTTATGTCAACGAAAGTACTTAACGAAAGTAATGAGACATAAATAATGACCTAATTTTAGATGTATTTTAGTATAATGTTATGCAATTGTTTACTATTTGAAGTAAAGTAATTATTATTATCATAAAATTAATTTAATGCAAGTTAAAATTTGCTTCATTACTGCAATAAATATTCAATATTATTTATTTGTTTATTAATTTCAAATTTTAAAGTTTAAGCATTCGATGTTTAAACTTTTAACACCCACGAGAAAATAAAATATTAATAATCATATTATTAATAGCACTGTTGAGATATTTTTAGATGTCTTTGCTGTCTTTAGATATTATTTATGATTTTTTTAAAAAAAAAATAGAGGTTAATAACTTTATAAAAATTTGAAAACAATTTTTTTACTGACAAATAATTTTAATATCAAACTGTAACTTCAGTTAAGACCAGATTCGGCGAATCGACTTCGAGATGTCCAGAGCTCGCACAAAATATTGCGAAAAATTTGCACAACAATTAAGTAAAATCAAAATACTTTTAATTTAATTAGTTTTTTTAGTTTACATTTTACTTCATAATTGTTAGATTGTCTCAGCCGAGTCAACACTGAGGTGTGTTAATCATTGATTGACTCATTTTCAGGGTTTTTAGGGATTAGTTAAATAGTTTACAATATAGATTTATAATTTACAGTATTTGAATAAAGTTAGGTTTAATGCATTGTAGTTTGGAAATGACACGGATGTGAGACATAGGTCTGGCATATATTTGACAAAACAAAAAATTTCTAACAAACATACCTGACATAACAAGTACGACCATTTGGTTACCAAACGGCAAAATAGAGAGCAGGTCTTCCAAAGTGATGGTACCATTTTTATTGTGCTCGTCAATTGAAGTCCTTATGCCACCGCCGACGTAAACTGCTATAGCGTTGTCAGTCCAGCCATCATTAAATTGTTGGGCTCGTCTCAAATAGAAATCAATGATGGCATCGGTCACCAAATTTCCTAAATTGCATTCTCTCATCCGGCATATAGTATCGCCTTCTAAAAATGATTTTGTGTTTCCCAATACTGTTGAGTATTGTTCTTTAATTTTTATCTCATATTTTTGAATTTCTTGAGCTGTTATATCATCTAAATTTTAAAAAGAGTATTTAATTTTTATATCAGTTTAAATAATGTAGATTTTTTATATTTTATATATTCCAGGATTTTATCCGATCGTAATAAAAGAGAAGTTAAGTTAAGTTAACTAAAATAAATTGCTATTTTAATACTATTTACTGATACTAATAAATTATTAGTAATAATGTTAATGTTTAAGTTAGACATTAATGCAAAACAACTCAATACAATGTTATTATCAGAGATTATTTTGTTATAAAATTTAGCTCAATCTAATTAAAATTAGTAAATATTTAAAATAATAAAATTATTTTAAGTTGATATATTTTTATTAAACTTAAACCACATATTTTAAAGCAAATTATTTGACCATTAATTTCAAATTTTATATAAATTTTATTATACAAAATTAGAGAATATACATATTTGATAACTTATATTGACGAATATGTTGAACTTAAAGGATATATGTTGACAGAAAATATTATTAATATAAAATGGACTCTATTTGGTCAGCACTTGTCTTTCTCTCTACTCTAAGGACAATCTATTAGGTCCACATCTCAATCACATAAACGAGAAAATTCTCCTTAAAACCATAAATGGCATATCAAAATATTTTATGCTAGCCTTGTAATTGAATACAGGATTTTAATTTAAAATTTAGAGTGGTATACATTTTAATAATACTAAAATAAGAATAGAAAATGATAATAAATTTAAAAAGAAAACGACACTATATTATGAGGCATATCATAAGCATATCTCTAGTTTTAACGAGAATCTACTTAAGGGAAAGAAATGACGCTAAATAAATATTATCTAATGTTATATATTTTTATGGATCTTATTAAAAGAATAAGAAAAACACTTTAACGCGTAAATACCTTCTGGTGTGGATCGATCAAGTAATATAGTATTTCCATCGTATCGCACTATATCTCCCATCTGATCAAATTCAAGATCAAGTTTACCTAAATATTTGCCGAACGCAAATGCTTGCAATACTAATGTTTTATGACTGCCATTGTTTATAACAACTGGATAAGAATCTATGATGTCCTCTACCGATGGTTTTGGTCCGGCGTGTAATAATGAGTGTGAATGTCCGCCCACTACCAGATCCAGATCTGGTATTCGAGTGGCAATTTCAATATCCTTAACATAACCAGAATGTCCTAATGCTATCAGAATTTTAATGCCTTGTCTTTTTAAATTCGCCACTTCCTCGAGAATACAATCGATCTCATCGGTGAATATCACTGTATTACCAGGTTGTGAGAGAAATTTCGTTTCGGGAGTTATATAACTAATTTTGTAATAAAATTAATTAAATAAAATTATATAATTTCATAGAATATAATTAGCGCTAAACTACACTTATATAATTAAATCATAAAAATTCTATCATATTAATGGATTATTTATAACATAAATTGATTATAATGAATGTTTACCCAATAACACCAATTTTATTATTCTCAATTTCGAAAATAGTGGACTTCTTAATCTTGTTTTTGAGTTTGGGCTCATTCGTCACATCGATATTGCAACACAACACCGGCAGTGTTGGCAGTTGATCGAAGAAAGGCGCCAATCCGTCAATGCCATCGTCGAACTCTTGATTTCCGAGAGCCATAGCGTCGAATTTCATCATTTTGACAAACTTGGACACAACTTGCCATTTATAGAGCGTGTACCAAACAGTTCCCTGATAATTGTCGCCAGCGTTTAGGAACAGAACTTTCGATGTGCTCTCGTTGATGGTCTGCTGAACCTATCATTCATATATCAAATACTTTTAATCAAATATTATCAGTTAGTTTACTGTTTAGATTTATTACGATTTTATTTTATTTAAGTTTAATTTATTATTTTAGTGTAAACCAACCATAAATTCTAATATAAATATTAATTTGCATTTTATGTATTAAAATTTTGTCTTTACTTTTAATATTTATCTTAACATTTATTAATATATAACATTTATATACATGTATATCTTTTACATCAAAATTGTTTGCACTTTAAATTTATTCTTGTGCATCCTTAAAAAATTAATAATTAATTTAATTAAAAATTGTTTACATAAGTAAGTCTTAAACCAGCAAAAACTTTATACATAATGTAATGCACAAAAATTAAACCAGAATTTAAACTGTAAGTTACTTTTAAGATAAAGATAAATTTAAAGAAAAATTAATATCAGTAAATTTAAATTTATATCAGTAATAAAATTTTAGTTAATTATTTTCATTATTACTCAGTATTATCAAAAATTGTAATAATTATTTATGATAAATAATTTAATACAATTAATACATAAATATATATTTGATACATTTATTTATTATTCTTATTACCCTAAATTCATAAATATAGCCCCTTTGTATAGCCCGCACAGATTCATTTTTTTTATAAATTAAACATAGAAAACAGTTTCAGGTATAGCCCGCACTTTATACCAAGTAATTAGTGATCGTCAAAGGTTAAAAGGTTAAAATTTTCATTAACTTTTAAAGGGTTAACCCTGATTAAATGGTTAATGATTGCCTTAACCTTTAACCTTAACCTTGGGTTAAAAATTGTTTTATTAACCCTAGGTTTGACCCTGGTTAAAGGTTAACCTAGGTTAAAATGACAATCTCTACACATAATTAATGTAATATTTAAACGATAAGTGATTTTTTTCGCGTGCTGTATATAATCGATGCTTTATATTTCTTTTTAAATGTACAATTTTTACTTAACCAAACCTCAAGTATCACTAATTATCTATTGTTGATGTTCATTGATTTGAAGTGTTCACGAATTTGCGTTTAACGTTTTAAGTCAATTATAATTCTGATTCTGAATTTAGTAGTGAAGAAGAGCTATTGAATATTAATGTTCATCAGTTTAGTGATGAATAGCTTGGGGTTCGCTTGGGTTCTCACTCAGAGAGATAAGAGCGCACAGACCGACATCAATCAAATCCATTTGCTTGCGTTAGAATAAATCAAAATGAGTTTAGAATTATTTCGAAATTCAAAAATATATACAAAGAATTCAATATAAATCAAAATCAGTAAATTCTTGGACTGTTTCGAAGAAAGATCTCGTTTCGCATACATTCATCAAATTATTTAACATTTAAATCAAATTATGCAAAATGTGTGACAATTGACAGCAATGTTGTGTATGGACAACAATATGCTAAAAATACCTTTTCCACAATTCTGGCCACACCTCCAAAACAATTGCCAGCATTAACCGAATTTGCATCGCATGGCGAACTCCAGGCATTGATTTGAGCGAAACGAGAGTGAAAATCATTGGTATGTAATAATGTCAGGTTAAATGAACTGATTTCACTAATTGAACAACAACTCAACAAAATAATTAGCAAAATAGTTTGCATAACCATCTTATTGTTGGCTAACAATACAATGCAATTATCATACGGTAACTAAAATATTTTAAACTTATATATGAAAAATTTAATATCTTTCAAATCAACCAATCATTGCAAACGTATAACAATTTAACTATAAAATAGTGTCGTCATCTTTAAGAGTTGAGATAATTTAATTTTCAGTTATATGACTGATTAAACGATTATTGAACGGTTTTGAGGGTATTTAATATTTATTATTTAATTAAAGATAACATAACATTTATTATTGATAAGTTGTTTTTGAACAGTTAATGATGCATCACATAATGTAATTATAATGAACCAAAATTTTGTCTGTCAAATACATATATTTCACATCAAAAGTACGCAATACAGAGAATCTCTGCATTTACGCACTTATATATCCTTTGGTTATCATCCTCTTGTCATTCGTTGTAAATAAATATAATAGATATGATTAAATTAAATATTTGAGCGCTTCGTGATCGACGCTATTTAGCTCACCTCTTATAAGTAGACAACATTTTCTTATCATATTAGGGTCAGAGAAGTCATGTAATCTGATAACAACTAAACATCTATGAAAAGATAAGAAACTTACTAATTTAATATAGTTAAAAATTGATATAAACATTTATGATGAATTTATTTGGTTTAAGGTTTTTAGGTTTTAAAATTAACTGACAATTAAAATTATTATTTTAATAGCCAACTTTATCAATACTTTAAATAAATCAGTAATTTTAGTTTTTTTTATAATTCTAATATCTATTTGATTAATCTAATTTTAAATGATTAAAAGTCTTACACATATCATTCGTCTTATCTTATCCTTATTAGACTGTCTTATCCTTGACTTTTAATGCCAATTCTGTACAATTTTGTAACTCTTATAAAATTATATATCAATATTAATATTTGTCTTTTTTACAAACTTTGTTTATATTAATACAAGAAAATTGTTAAAACAATTATCATTAAAATATATTCATTAAAACAATTAATAAAATAAAGTTATATTATTGACGAGAAGTGTTGAGAAAATTATGTTTTGATGACTTCTGTAATGTCGAATCCATTGCTAAGAATCATATATCCTCTCATTATATACCCTCTGTATATTTTGCTTTCTAAATATTAGCAAGAATATTATGAGATATTAATAAACTTATTTTTGTAAACTTAATTAATTATTAAACAGAGATCTAGTTTAGTTATTTTTTGCCATAAAGGAAGTAATGCTTGTTAAGCTATTTATAAAACTAATATAATATTAATATTAGATTAATATTAACGTCATGCAGTCTGCACTAAAACAACTCTTGTTTAACTTAATTGACGGCACTCTTGAGAAATTACTACAAGAAAATTGTTGTCTACAATATTAAAATAATTATACATCACGTTTCATAGATAAGAGCAACTTTCTAATAGAATCGCTTAAACTATTAAAATCATTTCATGACTTATGTGAGTTTAATTTTTTTAAATTAAAAACTAAAAATTTAAAGTTATAAATCTAAACTATTGAACGAACAGTCTTTATTGCAAATGAGATTCGGATATAATTTTTATTTTAGGTAAAAATAAACTAAATTTCAAGCACTTGAATATAAAAATTGGGTCCAATCGTGGAGGCGTAGGAGGGCTTTAAAGTGTTAGCTCTATTGACTTCTTTAACAAATGATGGGATTAATAAGTGAAGTGTGGTGTAATGGCTAACAGTGGCTGACATTTAGTTGAATTGCATTGAATCCCATTTGATTTGTAAATAGTTTTTCTTAGACTTATATAATTATTTTAAAATTTAAATAATAGATTCTGTTGTGTAACTTTATCTTTTTAAATTAAAATTATATAATTATTTTGAATTTCTTTGCATATTTACAGCATATTTTTGAATTTCTTCGTAAACAAGTTTAAATATTTATATTTTTTGAATTAAAAACTGTATGCAGTAATTTATATTAAATTTTCTTTAAAAATTTTTAATTTAATTAATTTAATAGAATTTTAAAATAACTTAATTTCACAGTTTTGCCTAACTTATAAAATTTTGTTTATTTAATCAAATTAAGTTAATTTATTTTTAACCGAAAAAATCTTTTCATTAAGCATTTACAATTTTTATTGATCATATAAAGTTAATTTAAGCAACTCTTTAATGTAATAATTCTCTGCAATAACACTTCTATTTAAATAACAAAAGGTAACAGAAAATAATGCTCAGGCGATAATAAAAGTGGACAATAAAAATAAATCTCGCTTTAATTATCCATTGCCAGTATATTGTTTGGAATTAACGAAACATCAGATAATGCTTTCACATGTATAATGATATTCTATGATTTGATAAGTTAATGTTGATTTTCCACTCAATATATTTTATTCTCTATAAACACATTTTAGAGTTTTTCAAATTTCATCATCTATTTTAGAAAACTTTCTTAAAAATATTTGACTAATATTAAATATGTACGTTTATGTTGGTCGATAGATAAATTTTATTTTTAAGAGCTTTTACTATACTCGAGATTTTATTTTTATTGAATTTAATTATAACTCCAACAATTGAATTTCATATTTGAAAATATTCTTTTGATGCACTTTTATATTTAAGGCTACATTGACGTCGACTTCTTTTGGTAACGCCTGTCAATCTTAATGCATTATTTAAGAGGATCTTTGTTTTCTATATAATGTTAGAATAATAATATATTATGATTATATTTAAGGTATTAAAAGAAATATTCGGAAAATTAAATTAAAATCGACATGTGCTTAGTCTTAATGCAGTAATTTGTTTGTTTATGAAATATTTTATTTATATGGTGGTGAATAGAATCTAATATCAAATTAGTGATCATGATTTTCAATTAACTAACATAAATATATAACTTATATTTAAATTGAAATAAATAACTACGGAATAATTTTTCATAAAACCTTTATTTCTAATTTGACACAAATGTGATAAAAATAAGTTGCTTAATTAAAGTAAATTGCATATACATATGATATCATGATTGAATAATTGATTTATAAACCAAAATATTATATCAAAATATATTACAACAATCTTATAAATTTATATTTCTTACTCGTACTAAAAAAAAACATTAAAAAAATAACTCGATTGGTATAAAATGAAGTAAAGCTAAGCTAAAAAGACTCTGAAACTTGATCGCCATAAAACACATTCGATTCATTACAGCACCCATTCATGACAGTGCCATTTGAAGGGCCGTCAATCAGAAATCGCGATACGTGATGCGCCACAATGGGGTAGACAATGAGGTACCAGAAGAGGGAGAGCAACAGAATTTGAAATGCAAAGTAGGCCACGCGAACAATGAGAAATCGCTTCTTCGCCGCCTCGATGTTGGAGTCATCCTCTTTTAGCAGATATCTTCTCGTTCCCATGTAGAAACTCTTGCCGTACTCTTTCCAGTCTAGTTTGCGCGTATCGGAAAAGAAGTTCTCTTTCTCTTCGGCAGAGAGTGAATCGTAAATACGATAATAGTTGTCATTATGAAAGTTCCACTCTTTGTTGGTGAAGTGCTCCAACACAGTGAACGCCCGATGCATTTTGTGCGTCACTTTTACCATTAGAGTTTTATAGCCCAATAAAGCGAGTACGCAATCGATAAAGTAGGCGAAAAACAGTTGCGAGATATACTTCGTAAACAAATGGTTCACTCGTCCCAGCATTCCCTTAGCACTCGTCGGGTTTTTGGCTAAAGGACGCACTATTTTGATTGAGGGCGCGCTCATCGCCGCGTCGCGCGAATAATCTATAAATTCACCCCAACTCACGGGATTGTGTTGACCACTGGTCAAGTGAATCACTTCGTTTCGCTCCTTAGGATGCGTTACAGTATGCCATGCAATCACAATCAGAGAGTTGCATATTATGTCAACTATAAATAACATACAGATATGATAAATATAATAAAATGCAATTAATTGTATTTTTAAATAAACAAACTAACCTGGAATTAAATCTGTAGATATATCACATTTAACTAGAATTACATGCAAATATGCTGTTATATTAACTAATCTCGAGCGCAACACTTTTAGATATCATACCCTCCATAGTTCTGGCAATTCCAAGCGACCCTAAAAGCAGAGCACCGGCAACACCATTCAGATTATCGACCCATCCTTTTAGATAAAAATAATTGCATTTCTCTTGTTAGAAATAATTCATTATAAAGAATAATGTTTAAGACATGTGCAAAATGAAAATGTTAAAAATAATAATGATAAGAGGCGAGTAAAGAGTGTGTATTAAAACGATATTGTAATTATTGAAAAATGTGATTATGACATATCAGGACTATTAATAATTAAAAAATCATCGAAAATATGAATACCAGGAACGGGTTCGTTCAAAGCTGGAGTCACTATAGATGGGCGTACTATAACGACAGGCAGGTCTAAATAATTTTCGTGCACTAAATTTTCGGCGAGAGCTTTGCTGAAAGTATAAGCGTTTGGTCTTCCCTCCAGAATTTCGTCCATTAGAGACTCCTTCTGTGCTAAACTCGCGACACAATTCACTTTGTTGAGAGTGCTTCTCGCGTCCATCGATAATGGATACACTCTCTCTTCAATATCTTTTAGATTGCAGTTTGAATAAGCCGTCGACACATAAACCAGAGCCTAAACACGTAACAAAAATACTTGACATTAAATAATGGCACGATTTTAACACCAATAAAAAAATGTTAGCAAATCTTAATTTAATGTTTAGATTTAGTGCTTCAAAACAAAAACATAAAATAAACACTGACTTCGAAAAGTTTTGAATTAAACGAAGCGAGCGATCAATAAGTGTATTACTAAGAAATAGAAAGTGCGAATCGAGACAAACCTCAAGTTTGGACATTTGTCGACACAATTGCATGAGTGATTCGGTGCCGATCACGTTATACGACATGAACTCATTGAGGGGACCGTGAAATTTGACGCACGCGGCCGAATGGAACACCACCGACACGTCGCGCGCGATGCGGTCGCGGTCCGAGTCCGACAGTCCGAGTTCGGGCTCACCAATGTCTCCATTAATACCTATAACTTTACCGAACTCTCCCTTATTGTTGTTGGAGGCAAATGCCTTTGACTGGAAGAGCTCGTCGTTGAGCCGATCATCGGCTGACTTGCCGTTACGCGAGCGCATCACCACATAGATGTTCTTAATGTCCGGACACGATCGCAGCAGCTTTTCGCACAATACTTTGCCGATAAAACCGGTCACTCCGGTGATCAGAATGGATCGGTCGCGATAGAAGTCGGCGATCATTTTTGCAAAATTAGCTCAATTGATCATAAAATGGTAAACTAATTATTAGAGTAATGGTGGTTAAAAATGGGTGGACAGACGACTGACTCCGCGGACTGAGTTTGCTATAAATAAGTAAAACAGTTGAAAAGAAAGTTCAACTTTTATTCTCGAGTTGTTTATGTGTGTCGATTGTCGTGAATTACTGCATACAAGTTGAAAAAATATAGGCTAAATCTTAAATGACCTCAACTGTTAAGCGCGGATAGACCTTGATTTGGTTGACTCGAACGCATAGCTGAATCTAAATATACTCTAAATGTTCACCAAATGTACTGTAATGTACTTTCACTGCGAGGAATGTGTGGCACATTACCTGAAATGCACTCAACTCTGCTCGCCGTAAGCAAAGTAATAACATTCGGATTTCCTGAGTCTGAAATTTTTCACTGCAAACTCTCATTCAAGCTCTCATTCAAACTCGCATTCAAGGCGAGAGTACAAACTCATTCAATGGGTAACTCAATTAATTACACAATAAGTTAGATAAATAAAAACAAG
>JAQIYA010000327.1:0-22605 GCA_034699355.1 Microtritia minima | reverse complement strand
ATAGCAAAACTCGTTGGCACATTAAAAATCTATTGCCATCTATAAAACTTGCCAACAGATGACTTGCCATATTCGAGGACAGACTGTATTAAATTCTTATGTTTATGCCTGTATTTACTCTTGTGTGCCATTTAGACAATTTTCATGTTTTCTAATTTTAAAACACGCAAATTATTTTGCAAATCTTAATGACTGATGCAGACTGTATTCAATTACTAATATATCGATCAAACTCTAAGTTTTCAAACTTTACGGTCTGTAATAGCTTAACAGTGAGAAAGTTTTCAGTAAGAAAGTACAACTTTAATGACTACAAATGAAGTAAAGTTGATGTTAGTCTCAACAAAATCAGTAAATTGTGCGCAAATGAAAAGTGCGACATAATTGCAGTCATCAAATGAGTGGTCACTTCAATCACATCACGCGAAACACTCGGCTTAAGAGCCATCTTATGAGACAAACTTTGAAACGAATGCCATTTTAAGTGACGTCAATGTGAACGCATTGGCGATAAACATAAACATAACAATGTTTATATGCCTCCAACTGAGTGTCGGCGCGATCGGCGGCCGATTGCGAGCCAAGCCCTTGTCGGTCGTGGCCTGCAATGCCATTCACGTGTCGTGCCGTCGGGCGCAGCACTACACCAGGCATGTCATGCTCTGTGATTGTGTGACGCAATCAAATGATTTGTTAATCGCATAGATTGGCAGAAGTGGGACGTCTCGAGACGCCCAAACTGGAGGGCAAGTACGACACCGGACAGCTGTTTCTGCACCGAGTGTTCGGCTATCGCGGTGTGACTCTCTTCCCGTGGATGGCAAGGGTTTACGACAGGGATGTGCCCAACAAAAAGGATTTGAGGTTCGAGTCATGACTGCCACTAATGCTTGCCATCACTGCTTGTCATTAATGCTTGCCATCGATGCGCAGGAGTGGAGAGGAGAGCAGTGCCGGCTATAACCACGTGGGCCGAGAGGTGAAGGGTCACACTCACACCTACTACCAGGTGCTGATCGACTCGCGCGACTGTCCGTTCGTGCGGACGCAGACCGAAGCGGTGACATTCCTGGGCAATCAGGAGAACAGCCGCTCGCTGTACGCCATTCCCGGTCTCGATTACGTGGCGCACGAAGACATCCTCCCCTACACCAGCACTGAACAGCAGCCCATTCAACACGAACTCTTCGACAAGTTCTTGATGTTGGATCCGGAAAAAGATCCGCCCTATAGTCCGCGCGAAACGCTGAGGGCGTGGCAGGAGAAGAACCATCCGTGGCTCGAACTCTCCGACGTCCATAAGGAGACGACCGAAAACATTCGCGTCACTGTTATCCCGTTTTACATGGGATGCCGTCTCTCGCAAAGCACTACAGTTTATTGGGTATATTTTTCTTATATGTTAGTTTGATCTCTAATAGTTTGTTAATCTTTAGTGGAGGTATTGTATTAGACTTGAAAACTTAGGCGAATTAGCGGTTCAACTCCGCGAAAGGCATTGGAGAATATTTAGCCTCTCCGGTACTCTGGAAACAGTACGCGGAAGGGGTGTTGTCGGACAGGTTAGTGGAGTTGGTTTGTCTTGATTTAGTGTTGTTAAAGCATTTGTTTGGCTAACTATGAATTAACATTTCAGGAGCCCGTTCTATCCAAATCATTTCCAG
The DNA here is from genome assembly GCA_034699355.1 of Microtritia minima. Taxonomy (NCBI): domain Eukaryota; kingdom Metazoa; phylum Arthropoda; class Arachnida; order Sarcoptiformes; family Euphthiracaridae; genus Microtritia; species Microtritia minima. The sequence goes on along the minus strand of JAQIYA010000327.1, from coordinate 20,941 downwards.
CCTTTCAGTATAGTAGTCATGTTAGCTTACAAGCGCCGAGTGGACACATGTGGTGAGTGTTTATACAATAATTGTATAAATTGTTTGGCAATGATATGTATAAAACTTAAAATTTGATATTAATAGGGGAACTTTCAAAATGGAGCGCGAAGATGGAAATATATTTGACTGTCGTATTCCTCCGTTCACTTTAGAGAGCAAACACGATCCGCAATCAAACTCTCCGAACGCCAACACTTGAATGAATTATTATATTTTTTAATTAATAGTTTAGTTTTTATTTAAATTACATTTAAAATGAACTAAATTACTGTTTGCAAATTTTTGAATAGAAATTATGTACTGTACAGTAAATTATGCCCATTCTGGTCATTTGAATATATTTTGCAAATAATGAAAATATAGATTAAATATAAGTACTAATACTAATTTGTAAAAATTTAAATCTTACACACAGCTAATATCATATATACACGTTGCATATATAAGTTAAATCGCAATTATAAATCTATATTTACATAAAATTAAAGCGTGACAAACTGAAAACGTGCCACTAATGAAAAGTGATCCGACGGGTACTGGGAGTTGGGAATCGGATGCGAAAGAGTGTCGCACGACGTCGACAGTAACGAAGTGACTTTCATTTGACTTTTATTGTAAAATATATAATCAAGAGTGCGCTTCATTTCGTTTTCTTCCTGGCGTTTAGTCCACGTCGTGTAGAACGGCTCATGACTGAGACCATCCTTATATGCTGACGACAAATTGGTTAAAATGGTTTTGTAAACGTTTTCGTTTGGTTCGGCGTTAAAATCTCCGGTCAGAATAATCGGGAGATTTTTGTTCTCTTTAAATAAAAATCTGATCAAGTCTTTGCCTGTTTAAAATTGATAAAATCGTTCGTTATAATAGTTTTTCGTAAAACGTTGACATCAATTAAAACCTTGTTCATTTCGGAGAGCAGAAAGAATTGGCCCCTTTCGGGCTTTTAGGTGAGTGGTGGCCACACAAAATTCGTGACCTTTTTGTGTGTGACGAAACTGGCAACAAATGGCCACCTGATTGCTTTGGTAGTGGCAAACCTTCAAAACTCTCTTTGAATGATTAATCAGATTTAATTTATTTTTTAGCCAAAATATAGCGCAACCATCAGGTCCTGTATTGTTGGATATATAATTGCAGGGAGAATCTGGTTTAGCCATAAAAACTCCTTTATATCCAAATTTTCCCAAATTTTCAGTTAAAAATTCGAAACAATCCACCTTTAATTTAACAATTAAAATCATTATAAAACCTTTATTTATAAAATGTCAATAAATAAATAATTTATATTGTATTTTTATTGAATTTATTTGTATTTGTATTAGTATAATGTATTTTATTTTATTAAATTTATATTTTATTCTATATTTATATAAAAATGTTTTAAAGAATATTAGCAAATATATTCCACAAATTTTACAACAATCCTTGATTTATGTGTATATAAGTTTTTCAATTGTTTTCATTATTTAAATTGAAACATAGACTAATATAGACAAAATCTATTTGAACTTAAACCTTATCTATTGAAACAAAATTAATGTCGTGATGTTCAAGTCTAAGAAATCAATTGTTCAGCAAATTTTTTGATATATCAATATTAGTAATTTTGAAATCTAGTGAATTAATTTATAAATATAGACTTTTGTTGTTAATGTCATACATGTTAAATGTTGCTGACTGTCACAATTTTTTTCTTTTTTGTTAAATGTCAGCAGTAAAAATATAATTTTAAATTGCAAAATTTAAATTTCAGAAAAAAATTTAGATATTTATGAATTTTACTTTAGTATAACTTAATAAACAATTATTAAAAGTAAAGATAGTTTTTTAGGGCTAAGCTTTTAAATTATTTAAATGTTTTCAATACTTTGCCAATTACTTACTGTTATTTATTTTGATGAATTTCGTATTTAATCTATACAATTAATTTAAACAGTATAAGTTTAGTAGTTAACAGTAAGTCTACTTCTATTTCTGTAACACAGTAATAGAAAAGTAGAAATTGGTTTAATTTTATTAATTTTGTTAAAATTTTATGTTTAAAGTTTAGCAAAAAAAATTGATAACTAAATTTCACTAAAAATTTATTTATTTTAACAAAATAGCTTAATTACTTCTTTCTTAAATAACGTCTTTATATCATTATAAAATCTTAAAATTTGGTAAATTTACTTATAGTTATTAGCGGTCGTTTGATTAACTTTTTTTTTCTAATAGAATTTTTTTCTAAAGAGATAATATAACATAGATTTTCTAAAGTTATACTTTATCATAATAATATGCATATAATAAATGCAAACTTTAATCAAAGCCGAATGAAACGCAACAAATTAGTTTAGTTGTAATTTTAAAAAAATTGTTCTTAAAAACAAAAACGATTTCTAAAGTTAAATAATCTAAATTTATTACATATGAACTAAAATTAGATAAAGTTGTAGACGAGATTGAACAGACCTCTTGCAGGCAAATGACATCGATGGGCGAGTATTGCAATATCTCCAAAATGATTTTCCACTTTCGCTTCGACCAAAGCATTTGGTCGACAGTGCAGGTGTCGAATCGATCGTAATGCGTACCTATAGCTTAATCGATATCAATAATTGCGCGTTTAGTCCACATTAATTAGATTAACATTACAAATATGGGTCAATGTTTGTCTATCCCTGACACGCATCAAAATTAATCCTTACTTTGCGAGAGTATATTCCACTGCATCACAGATATTTCATCTTCGGTTTCATTCTTTGCGAACTGAATGTAATTTCGGGAAATCAAAGGCGGCTCCGATTTCAACTTATTAATGCAGAACTCCGTCACGCGCTTCACATCACAATTGTTTTGCAATTTTTTACTCTTCACTGTCGGCTCTAATTTGGCGATTGGTTTCAAAAGCGATTCGTAGCTCTCCATCCTTTAACGGGAATAAATGTTTAATCAAAAAATTTTGCCAAAGAATGTGTATTGGACTACAATGTTACTAACATTGTTAGCCTCTCGCCGACTGAACCATCTCTTTTGATTTTCTTGCCATTTATTTCCGAATCAAGTGACGCACCATTAAAGCCAAGACTGCTTTCGAAATACATGTGGCAATCGTTTTGGTGACGCTTAAAGACTAACGCGTGAAATGATTGGAAAGTTTCTCTTCTGTATTCAGTTATTTCACGCTTATTTGCTGCTATAATATTCGTATAGAGTATTAGGCAAGTGTGAACAACTGTGAACAAGTGTGAACAAGGTTGCGATATTCAGCGCCGCGTAAATGATATATTTGTGTCAACCTATCGGAAAATCTTACGATTGTTGGAAAGCTCTCTCATGACTACATGACTAACTATTTTTTTTTCTTGTTGTTAATTGGCATTAAATTTCCGCTAATATTTGTTGCGCTGCGCATAATGTATATTAATTTTGGTTTGTATTTACAACTATTGTAACTTATTTATGTAATACATATAATTTGCTAATTAATTTGAAAATTTTATATGAACTTAATTGAAAATACTTTTTTTCTATTTAAATTTTTAAAAGTTTAAATTAAGTTCAATATAAAAAATTTAGAACTATTTTATTGAGAAATAAAATCTTAATAAAATCTTAGTTATATAACAAATAAAATACAATATAAAAAAATAACATTTACCTTTAATGAGTTTAATAATTTCAAAATCTTAAATAATAATTAACACAATTAAATAAAGTTATGTAAAAAACGCTTTAATAATATAACTAAAATTCAAATTATGTAAATAAATATTATGTTATACTGCATATATCTTCACTTAATATGATTGCATTTATATAGCTTATGCGAAATAAATTAATAAATACGATTCAATATATGTGAATGATTAGAAAATTTTGAAGAAAAAGCTCATTTGAAGGTTAACTATACGTGATTAAAGAGTCATAAAGATATGCACGTGCTGTTTGTTTTTAGTTAAATATGTTTGCGTAATTTTTTTCAATAATATTTACAGCGCTTTAAGATTGAATAACCGATGTTTTATTTTTTTAAAAATAAATTTACAATTGTGTCGCTTAGAATTAACTCATACAAATTTAAATTTATTGCAACAAATATTGTTTTATAGTTTGCTCGCTTTTTATTCTAAACCACTCCTCAATAGTCAATCTTGATTTTCAATTTTTAGTTATTACATTATTGTGATATTTCAATATGTCAACTAAATTAAATCTAACTTTAATTTATAATAATTATAATAAATTTTTATACACTATAATTGGCAAAATACTAAGAAATTTTAACAAATATACAAGTTTAAAATTTAAACTGAATAATTCATATTCATAACTGTTTTATTGTAATTTAAGTTTGAAAAACTTAAATATCAGCTTTTAGTATGAGTTAGTGTTTGAAATTCTAAGTATAAATGATTTTAAAAATGAGATTTAATGAATAATATTTCTTAAAGTTTTGTTTCACCACTTTTTGAGACAAAGCTTTAAGAAATAATGTTCAAACATTGTTTCTGAAACTTTTGTTTAGCAAAGTTATTTATGGCTATGGTGTGGATTTTATGGCATTTATTAGTATATCAAAAGGAGCCAATAAAGGATTTAAAAAGCTTAAAAAAGGCATTTATTTTTATAATTTGTTTATTATTAAGCAAACTAATTAAGGTTATAATTAGTTTTAAAATATTGTTTTAAGTTGTACTGCTTTTAAATGACTTGCTTTGAGGTGTTTTGAACTCTTATTTAGTAAAAAAAAAGGTAAACATCTATCATATAAAAAATAAGCAAATGCCATAACATATGTATACCTATTTATGTTTAAGTTATGCGTTTAACTTTAAGATACTGAACTTTGCAACTTCAAGGTTCGAAGAAATTAAAAACATATCATAAGTCTGGACTTTGATGTATAGTAATTAAAGTTTAATCAATCTTATCGTTAGTTAATTTAATCTTTATTTATTGTAAATATGAACCACACTAATAAAGGGTCTTTTTTTTATCTGATCCGACTCGCAATCAGTCACAAACATATAGATTTTAAAGTAAAGCTGTAAACAGGTATTATATTTACCATACCATCATGTATGACACACGAGTAGATTTCTTAGGAAAGCTTGCGATCGTTTTGATCACATGTCATGCCTCCTCACAAGCATTTGTTCCATTTTTACTATCACTTATATTGATTGTGATTATAATTGATTTGCATTTCTTAACATTTGATTGCAATCAAATTGATTACAATCTGTTAATAAAATGAAAGCATTTGCTTTCGAACAATGAATTTTTAATATTAATCACCATTAAAATATTCAAATAATAATGATTTCTAAACTCAATTGGTTTTATTTTTGAAATATTTGTTACTAAACCATTCGACTTTGTTATTAAGAAAATTGTGGCTCAATTGAAAGTTGTTTGGATAAAAATAGTGAACAATTGTAACAATTGAAACATTAAATAAGCTTCACTTTAAAACCTATATGTTTGTGTCTGATTATGTGTCGGATCAGATGTAAAAGACCTTTAGGTTTAAATTATTTATTGCATACGTTATTATTGAGAAAATTATTTTAAAATTAGTTCCTTATTTAATACTAATCCTTATTTGTTCCTTATTGTGATACTCATCCCAATAAAAGAAATTCAATGGTATATATAATTGAGGAAAAAATATTAATAATTATTAAAGAAAAATTTGGTTTTATGTGAAATAGATTTTGAAAAATTTTGGTCAAACAATACTTGAAATTACCAGTAATGAAAACTGCACTTCAATTTTCCAAAATTTAAGTTTAGAATAAATTTGGACAGAGATTATATAAACAATTTTTAAGGAGAATTTTCACATTATGTAACCTAAATATCTTCCCCCTCGGCTGACTTTGTTAATAAAGGGATGCCATGGGATGTTAATAACATTTTAGATGCCACCCAATATGGGCCAATTCCCACCCATATAGTCTTTATTAACAAAGGAAAATGGCCTAAATTGTATAAAACTGCCTTAAAAATATTTAATTTTCAAAGCAATACTTTAAACAATAAAATTTAAAGCGCGAAGCGAAGCTCTTACACACAAGTATAAAGAAAATCCCCCTAACATTATATTTACCAACTTGTTTATAAAATAAAATGTAAACTCAATGGTACGTGTAATGTTAGGGAGAATTTTCATTACTTATTATGATAAAACATTGTTTGTATACCTGTTATGTTTGGGCTCATTAATTCTTGAGTGTCTTGTACTTTAGGGGGCACTAAAGCCGTTTTCCTTTGTTAATAAAGACTATATGGGTGGGAATTGGACCATATTTGGTGGAATCAGAAAGATTTCTCTTTATTAATTAAGGGGTGAGCCCGAGTCTATTCAATAATTAGGAGTTCAATTCCGAGCCAGAGTCTCAAAATTTTATTGAAGAGTCTCGAAATATTTAACTGTTAAATGATTAAATTGTTAAAATTTTCAAATATTTCATAGTTTTATTTTTATTCTACATTAAAATAAAAAATTAACAAATTTTATTAAAATTTTTAAAAGCAATTGAGTCTCAGAGAGTCTCTGAGATTCTATAATTTGAGAGACCGAATCCGAGTCTGAGACTCTATCTTTAAACACTAAGTTAATATATGTTTTGGATTAAATAAAATAATAATAATAAATCAATTCATAATAGTTTACAATTTTGTTTTATAGTTAGAATTTGATTTTAATGCGACTTCAATTAGCATCTATTTTGATACATAAATTAAAAAATTTTCATCTAACATTTCACATTCAATAATTATTAGATTTCATATATCAATTTCAATTTGAGCGTTATTATTGCATATAATTTAATAATAGATTTTGTGTTAAAAGTTTTTATCAAATTATTTACAATATTATTTGATTATTTTCGTAGCAAAAGCTTACTCATTATAAATTTTTGAACCTAAGGTAAGATTAATTATATGTATTAATGCATTGTCTTTAATGTGTTTATAACATGAATCAAAGACGTCTTTTAAAATAACTAATATTTTATCGACAATTTCTCCATTTTCTTCTAACGAGAGAAAAAAATTGATCGCAGAATACAAAGAAAAGTTTCGATTAAAATTAAAACTCATTAAAAGAATTTGATTAATTAATAATATAATTATATCATTCATTAATCAACAACTCATTGCTAACTACAAAACTTTATAACATCAACGCAGCCATAATGAAGGCATAATGAAGGCCACACTATATAATAAATATAAATTTAATATTATATATAATTTGTTGGCACGCAATTCATTTATGACCAGAATATATCACAGAATCGATAAGAATGTTCACATTTGCTATATTAAGGCTCGCACTCATAGATGGCCGTCAATGACGACTAATGATGTGCTGCACACTAACTGTGAGCCTATGTTTGCATTTTATTACTTCTCATTTCAATTGGATTTTGATTTTATTTATTCATTCGCAATCATTTTTTCATCATTTGTTTGGTCGAAAAACATGAGTTAGATTTTCGACGTTAAAAGTAATTTCCAAAAATTGCGATCAACTCTAAGAGTGGCCGCAGTTTTGACGGCAAATGCGGAAACTGTCGAATCGAGTGAATCAGTAGTCAATTGTCATCCAATTGTCAGCCAATAGTCATCCATATCGACATCGAGTTAGCAATAAAAGCGAATAACATGTCAAACCATCAATTCATGAAAGACTGGCTCAACAGCTCCGCAGACATGGATAGCATCGCAGACAACGACTCGCTCATCGAATCGCTGTTCGGCGTACTCGACGACACCTCCGCTGCCGAAGAGGTGACCACTCGTTCGTGTTTGCGTTCGCGAATCAAATATTGATTTTGTTTTGCAGTTATTGGAACCGATTTGTAACAAACTGTTTGCGTACTATCGATCAAAAGACGCGAATTTGCGACGATTTTGCGTTCATTTCATTCCCTCATTGGTTGGCATTCATTTGATTGATGGCCGCAATTGCGGCCCAAACGGACAGCGAAAGTACGACTGCGTGGACGTGCTGTTGATCGGCATTTACAACTTAGAGGTGGCCGACGCTGACGGGCAGCCGATGGAGCGGACCATTCGATTGCCGAGTCTCGCGAAGCCGTCGATATATCACGAGCCGTCGCAACACTCGTCGACACAACAGCAGTCATCGCTTTTGACTGAACTCGCGTTATCGAAATTGGAGAGCAGTTCGGGCGACGTCAACATAACCGTGTTTGGGCCGCACGAACAGGTCGACCAAATCATTGCGAGCAATAGAATGGATGTCATCGCTGTGCTGCTCAGGATTTTCAACGATAATATAAGCTCAGCTCCAAAACGATTACTTTTGGCTGTTTGTCGACTGTGTTTGAGGTGTGATTCGAGTACTTTTTTTATTTTTATTGCTTTATTATTTTTTTATATTTCGTGTGATTTTTTTTGTGCTTAAAGTTTATTAAAATCTAATTATTTTGGTTTTAGAGTACTTCGAAAACCGCCCGTTAATGATTTTGAAAAAATAAATTTATCAAAATTAACAGAAAATAATTATTTAATGGACAAAACGGGAATAATTAGTCGAAATGCAATTACATATCCATTATCGTCGCAAATTTTGGTGGAACTTACAAATTGTATATATTATTGTTTATATAATGATGTGACGGAAACAGCTTTTCAAGCCCTCGAAGAAATTCATAATAGAGCTGTTGAACAGCTTTATTGCGATGTTTTACTGGTACATAATTGTGCTTAAATTCATTTATTATTCTTATATCCTAAACAATAGTAAAATGCTGTTAAATTTATTATATTAGATGACAAACGCGATACGAAATTCGCTTTTGATAAATCCGGGACAACTTAGCGGTGGAAATATGGGCATCAATGTTGCCCTCTCTCCCACTTCTAACACAATAACCACTAATATTGCAAAGACAGCAATAACTAACGCTTCATTCAAGACGAGAAAACTTCCAGATGACATTCCTATAGTGGTCTCAAACTGTAATAACAGTAATGAGTCGAATAAAAATGTTCATTTGAGTGCCATTAATGAGGAGAACGAAGATTTGCCTGAAAAAGTAAGCAAATTTAGCGCTATTAAAGGAGTGACCGCTAATATCGGCAAAATGAATGTAATGCACGCTTTAATGGATAGAAAAGATAAAAGAAAAGATGGTTTGATAGCGCCAAAAGGCAAACATAAATCAGAAAACGGTGAGGCGATTATCTATTATAAGCAGAACGCTCACGACGATAGCGGTAACGATAACGGATCTGATACTTCGGGAATATCAGACAGCAAATTGTCGTACTCTGAGGAGACAATACCATTGAAAGTGTTCAATCAGGCCAAGTCGTACGTGGACGACGACGACGACGACGACAACGCAAGTAATGCCACCACCAATAGCAGTAATAGTGCTGATGCAGCGAAAGTGCCTCTCGTTAACACTGATTTAGGGCATCAATCAATTGTAAAACAAAGTGATACATATGTTCATGTTTGACGAAGAAATTTACAGAAAAGTACATCAGTTATCATGAAAAATGTTTATTAATAAAATATATCTTTAAAGCAATATGTTTTTTATCTTGAGTTCCTAATATTGAGTTTTATCAATATTTACATTTCTCATTATGAATAGATTTTGGAAATTTTGCTGTTTTAGACTTCATTGAAATTGTATATATTATTCAATTGATGCTAATTTTGGTGCTTTTATTTATTTGAAACTCTTTAATATAAAATTTGTGTGTTATGTCATGTGTTTAACTCATTTTGAAATATATAAATATATAAACTAACAATAATAACTAAACGACCAAATGTAATTTAATTTTATTATAATTACTCCTATATTTAACTGTGGAGTTTGTGATTTATACTTGTTATCGTTATATTAAATTTAAAAGTTAACTGTTAAACATTTTCTTTACCAAATATAATTACTTAATTTTTAAATCTCATTTAATTTTATAGAAATACTAAGCATTATTTATATCGCGTTAAAGAAAACAAATATGATAATTAAAAAGTTTAAACAAATAAATATTGACAATTACTATTTCAGTTATTTATTATTTCATTATATTAACGATTGTCTAAAGGCATTAAGACATCAAATTTTGATTGGATTGGAAAACAATTGGGCTAACAGTTCGCAGATCTACTGAAGTTGATTATATTAATCCTCGTGGAAATTACAAGTGTAGTGTATGTGCACTCAGTGTCACATCACTATTATTATGCATTTTATTCCTAGTTTTAAAACTCTTTATTTTTAAGTCATAGTTAAATAATGGTATTTCATATGTCATTACTGAATATTAGCCACACTGTGCTTTTACTCATACACATGTAATATACCTTTTATAAGTCATGTAATTCAGAATAGTTATTCATTAAAGCGATAGCGTTCATGCAACACAGTTGTTGTGTGTACTTTAAGCCTATGCTTAGGCAAAGTAAATTTATTTAAGCATAAGTTTATTAGTGTGCGCTGCCTTCCTCTGGTTATCTACTGTTCCGACGACTGGTGATCGACACTCGCCAATCACACTTCAAAAGGTTAAAAACATCATTAAATGATTAAACTCCGATCTTAAGTTTAAGATTTCAATAAGCTCTCAACTGATATTAACACTGAACCTGAGATTAGTCTTTTGAGTGTGTTTTGGAATTAGTGAGCCTAAGCCTAAAAATAAAATTTTGAAATCTTAACTTTGAACCTGTAGTTAATGTGAACATTTACATGTTTTGGTTTATCCGGAATTACTAAAATTCACTTAAAGTTACTAAAGTTACGTGTATTTAAAGCGAGTCAAACGGTATTTTTCACCCTTTCTTTCTTTCGAAAAAACTTCAATTTTACTTTCAATAAATCCAATAAATCGCTTTATTAAGAAGTATAAGTTTCCAGTATTTAAAGTTTATTTTCTCTAGCAGTAAAATTTCCAAGCTATCACTTGCAAATTAGCGTCATTAACTTATTAGACACAAATTAATAATTAACAAACAGCTAAATATTTTAAATGTCAATAATTAAATCGATTTATTTGAATAAATTGAAAAACTTGATCGATAGACAAGTCATAACATAATATCTGAATTTAACAAAATCGATAGACGTGTCACCTTCTACCTAATGAAATAAATAAATAAATTTACAACACAAATGTACATAATATTAGTATATAATCTTTATAAATACAAATTTAAATTACTAAACGCTACAGTTATTAATTTAATGAAACCAACAATTTTGTACTGTTTATATATAAAGACAAGCATTATTAAAGTATTGCTATTTGTTTTCTAAACTGACAGATGACATGAGTGTTGTTGTTTTTTTTAAAAAACATGCATTTCTCATATTAAATAAAGTATTACCCGTAAAGTTGAATTGTATTTAAACTAATCGCTAATCGTTAGCAAATACTGTTACAGGTAAACAACGCCTCCAATTACTGAATACATAGATTATATTAGGCAATCAATAATGAAATAACGACACAACAAACCGTAAACACTAATGAAAGCTAAAAGCTTTTGACAACTTCGTCAATAATTAAATCTACATTACATTCAATAATAGTTAGAAATTATCTAAACTCTCAATAGGAAAGAGATCAAAAAATTAATTACAGATATAAATTGTGAGCATTATTCAACAATTACAATGAAAATTTGTTTCACTTTTGATGAATCACAGAAATAATAAATAGAGAATAATAGTTACTAAATATGTAAAAAACTAATTTCCATAACATTATGTTTTCGATATATGATTCTCAAGCGATGACGACGTTTCTCGAGATAATGACGGACTGCTAAGTAAGTGATTCGAATCATTCGGTACCGCATTCGATGGCGAATTTTGCGAACTGTCGGTTAAGAATGACGATGAAGAGGATGACATCGATGAGGACGTCGATGACGACGAAGACGACGACGACGATGAAGACAAGGAAGACGATGACAACGACGAGGGGGAAGATGTGAACGAACCTGACAGCGAGCTATTCGAGTCATCGTCGCTATATTCGCTATTATTGCGCGCTTTCGAGTCATTGTTGTACACTTCAGCGCCTTTGAATATATATCTACTCGGCTCGAAATATATATATTTGTCATCTAAATAAAAATACAATATTTACTTTAAAATAAATTTGTTTTTACATTTATGCTACTCAATTATCAAAGACTATCGCTACGAAGAGCAGCTCATTTGAATCAACTGGTAATTTGAATCAAATACCTGGTAATGTGGAGGCGATGGCAGTTAAGTTGTTTGAATATTTTTCTTTAAAATGAGTGGAGTCGGGCTCTGCAACGTTAGCGTTGCTATGATTATCTGGTGGATGAGAGCCATTGAAATGCGCTGCAGATTCTGGAACTCGCAACTCATTTACGGTTGTGCTAAATGCGAACGGAAGCGAACTATTCATTTGACACGAATTGTTGTTCACTTCCAAACAGGTGTCGTCACTCCTTTTAGTATCAATCTTTGCCGTCTCAGACATTCCGATTGGATTCTCATCCAAACAGAATTGACCCCATTGTGGGCCTAATCTGTTCGTGAATATCAACATTTAATATAACTTTGACAGTCTAAGCAATTCGACGCAATACCTCGAACATAATTGGCGAACAATGACATCGCAATCTCCGAGCAGCTCGACGTCGAAAGTCAGGTGATTCAAAGGTTCTCTATTTATTAATATCTGCGGAACGTTCTCTGGTATTGAACTGGGAATAAGAGCGACGGGACGTACTTTAAGTGACGATCCCATCACTATAAGTAAATCGCATTCGTCCTTATCGTTAGTCATCGCGCTATGAAACTCGTCTGATAAGCCCTCTCCGAAAAATACGATATCCTATAAAATTATTTATAAAATCATTACTAATGATTCGTTAGCATATAAAAAATTAATTAATTCTTTTCAAATTCACTAATTTTTTCGATGCAATGAAATATTAACAACTATGGAGAGAATAAAGAATTCTGAAAATTTTTTATTTTGATTTTAGCTGTTAGTATTCTCTAGTTTTATGTTTTAGTCAAAACCTGTTATATTTATGATTAACTTTTAGCAATTAATTTTATTACTTTGTAATTATTATTTTACCAATAGCTTGATTTTAACTAAAAAAAGAAATCTTTGTATAATTAAAAGCCGAATATTTCGACGACTTTATAAAGATGGAAGAGAACAATATTAAATTACCAAAATATTCTTGTGAAAAGCTTAACTTTTGCCATACATTAATGTAAGTTACGGTTAACTTTATTATTTCTAAAAGGCTAAATTATTTTTTTTTAAATTTTTTGTTTTAATATTTAATATTTTATCTTTTGAAGCGCTCTAATTCACATCAGATAAGAATTACAATTATTTCATTTATAGCTCATAAAAAAATAGAAATGGTCGAAAAAAATACATATAGAATAAATTCATAGCATTATTACGTGTACTAAAGAATAAAAAAAAATTTAAAAATAAAAAATTTCTAACCGGTTTCATAACAGCCATTTCTTGACAATCCGGCGGACAGAGCGGACACTTAGGAATCTTTTGCTCCATTATGTCGTTCTTAATGAATAGGGCGTCCACTTTGTGTTTGCATCGCGTGCAGGTGGCGGTCGCGAACGAGCCGTGACAAGTGATCACTCGCTGTATACCCGCTGCCTGTTCTAACGTATCGATATTCTGGGTATAATTTCGCAATAATTTGTTTTGTTCTTCCATAAAACGAATAAACTTATGACTTATCGACGGCTCGAAGAGTCCCGGATATATCTCCTGTAAATAGTCGATTGTTAGCTCGTATACGATGCGCTTTTTATACGGCAGAACATACTTTAGCGAACTTAAAGAAAGGTCGCGGATCTTTGCGAAAGTAGTGGATGTCAAACATAGCCTGAGAGTCGGGTAAATCGGGAAAATCTTTACTGAGACGCGCGTATATTCCGTCGCGAGACCTAAAGTCAGGAATTCCGCACGAAACTGATACCTGTTTGCAAAATGAAAATAAATTATATTAATATAATTAAATATACAAGTAAAAGCATAGATTTAAAGCATTCAACATTAGTATAACAAGTAAATCATTATTGAAATCGTAAACAACGCCACACAAACCCCTGCGCCCGTGAGAACCAAAATGCGATTGCATTTGTTGATGAGTCGCACCACGTCTTCGAGAGTGTTGACCGCCGGCAACTTCGGCCGCGGCGGCGGTTCGCTCAACATGTTCACAATGATTCGCCAGAGCATCAAATTGTCCAAATGTTGAGGTATAACAGTGCTGTCGGGAATCATCTCTCCGAGAATGTCTCGCGGATCGGTTCCGCTGCACATCTGCTTGTGAACCCACGCCACCGGACCCGAGATCGGCTTCCAGTCCTGACCACTCATGTCGGACAGACACGACACGCACGACAGATCGCTGACATTGCTTTCGCTGTCGTCCACGTCTAAGTCGTCGTTCGACGTCGAGTGCGCTGTTTTGCTGCGCATCGAGTCGGCGGCGACCGACGCGCTGCTGGTCAGGCATCGCTCGAGCGCGTCCTCGCGAGCGCCGCTCAACTCTTGAAAGCCAGAGTCGCCGTTATTCATGATCTCGCCGTCGCTGCTCGACGTCACCTCTGCGGACAAACAAGCAATTCATGCCATTATCGTAAGCGCACACTGAATACGTACTACACTTGAATCGGTTGTACAGATTAACGCGTATAGTCTTTCGCAACACTCGCAGCAATGAATACATTTGGGATCACTTAAGGATAAACAAGAGCGCGATAATAGCGGATCGCAAGCATTAAGCCTAATGCGCACACTTTAGAGATTAGATAGCGATAGCATTAGTGCGGCAGTGATTGTGCGGCAGTGAGGCTCGAGTGAGCCGGCATTGAGTGCGACACTGGTTTGAATGCGTGGCAAAAGCGCTGATATGCGTACTGCTATGCCTGGCATTGCCTGCTATGCGTGCCGTTAGGGTTAGCGTCAGTCTATGCCTCACAACACCCATCACTACTCACCGAACGCCTGACAATGGCAGCCGTCGGCGACGCCGATGTGGCAGTCGTAGCCGATAGTGTCGGCCAAATAGAGTTTGCTGTCGTCGAAGGCGTCGATTCTGGCTTTCTTGTGACGAGTGGGACACTCGTTGCTTGCGATCACCTGATAGTTCGCCATTTTATGGCATCACAACACACGCATCGCATTCACGATCGCTGTCACGCACTCCAACACTCCAACACTGATGCCTAGCGATATACAACTATATCGACCATCGATTCTCACCCTCTCTAACACGCGCTCACATATCGCTAGCCTTATCGATAACCTTAACGCTAACCTTAACTTCTCCTCAGCTGTGTCTCGATATGTCTCGATTATCATAGCGATTGATCATCGATTTTGTCAATACTTGTTTCATTTAAATCTTCGCTTTAAATAATTGTTTTTAGATTTTAAAAATTAGATTAGTTTTATAATAATTTCTAGTTTAACACTAACCTAATATTAAAGATTTATTTCAATAACATTTTGCGCCATAATTACAAAATATTTTTAATATCAATATTATACAATTTTAATTAATAAAATTACAAATATATTTAAAATTAAATATATTTTAAGCACATTAGAATATTTAATATTAATTATTAGAACCTAAAAATATTTGACGATATAAACTAATCTCACATTTGAACATACTGTATAATTTTAAAAAGAAAAATAAAGGCTAAAGCATACGAAACTGCGCAACGAGTGTAACGGGTTTTCAAAGTTTTAAAATCTTTATGTCATTGTAATTAATTTAATTTAGTAGAACAAGAAATTTTTTTTTTAGAAATATTAAGAATTTTATAAAATCCATTGGAATATTATCGTGAATATTGAATACTTAAGAAACTCGAGAATGTAATCCTACCTTACAATGAATCCAATCCTGTCATTAAAATGCTGAACAGGTTATTATTCAGAATAATAACTCGTTCAGGATTTTATTCTTATATTCTTATATAGAGAATAATTTATTCTCTTATGCAAGCATACTCTCATTTTTCAATGATAATGTACAGATATTTTTTAGAGAGTTCTTATTAATACATGATTATTAATAACGTATCACGAGAGACATACAATTATTTTTTTTAAATCACCATCAGTGGCATGATTGGTAATCCAAATGGCATTTAATTGTTAAGAAATAGCTTAAACTTTTTTAAAAATTTTCAATGTTAAAAATAATAATCAGATGACTAGTAAATGTATCTAATATTACTCTCTTTCTACTTTTGTAATACAGAATAATATATTAATTTAAGCAAAAATGAGAGCCGCGTTCGCGCCGTCACAACAATACTGTCAATATCGCCGACATATCCAACATTTACAACGGAATATTTCATTTTATATTAAAAGCACACAGAGTTAGAATTTTTTCAAAGTTTCTATGATTATCAAAATATCAGATACGAAATGACGAAAAAATCAGATAAGGATAAGGATAAGAAAAACGATACTAACGTTAGTAAGACAGTGTCCGATCCGGAAAGTGAAGATGCGTTTGAAAAGGCCTGTAAAGATAACGGAAGATTAAAATGTCTGAAGACATTAATCATTCATTTGTGCGTCATTTTAACGGTTTTAGGTATTGAATGCATTGCATTAACTTTGAAATGAATTCAAAATTAAGTGTTTCAACTAATATCTCAAATATGTTTAGCGATACAGTATATCATACTCGGAATTTGTGCGCTAATATTCTACACGCAAAAAGTACATATGTTTGTATTTGGCTTATTCGGTGTTTTGCATTTGATTGGCGCTCCGTTAGGATATCTGGCCATCAAGAGAGGCAATCGCACCTTCTTTCTCATACTAGCCATTCTCAACTTGGTTTGGATCGCCTGCACATTCGTGTTGATACTGCTCTTCCTCACCATAAGTATGGCATACGTTGAATCAAACTAAATATCACTAATATCTTTAACTGTATTGTGCAGTCGATAACGAGCAGTTCCCCGACGAGATCGCTCTACACGTGGGAGCCTTCTTCTACACCATATTCGCGCTCACTCTTGCCATTTGCTGCTTCCTTATGATGAGACAGTTGGATATGCTAACCATTGTAATACCTGTGCCTAAAGTTAAACTCTCGCCGAAAGGAAAGGCCAGCAAAAAGTGATTCTTTCGTTTACTTATCATTACTGGATGTGTTCAGAATGTATGGACGCGTCGCCACTAAATGTTATATTTTTAAAATTTAATCGAAATTAAAGCTTAATTAGTTTTGTTTTTTATAATGACTTTTTAAGAACTCAATAAATTTTCAATTGACTTAATTATCTTCTTTATTATTAAATATTTATAAATTTAAGTGAAAATAAAACAAAACTAATGCGAATATTATATAAACTAATTGAATACATATATTCAAAATATTCATAAACTTTTTACCAATGAGTTATTAATGATATTATACGTAAACAATTGACTAATTGATGATAAAATTTTGTTAATGCTTTAATTATTGAGTATAACGCAATTTAATGAAGTTTTTAAATTCAAAAAGTTGGTAATAACATATCTGCGTAATAAAAAAAAGTTTGTTATTACGCAATAGTCAATGTTCACCGCTATAAAATGTTATTATTTTATTAAATATAATTTTCTCTTTTATTGTTGATAATATTATTTTTTAATTTAAACAACAATTAAAATTATAATCCGGTTTCATTCTACCGTTATTTAAAAAGTAATTAAATATATTATTTTAAAAATGTAACTCAACAATAAAAATACATTGTTGGCAATTCACGAACACACTCACACACTCACTTTGTTTGTTTAATAAGTTATAGTGATTATTTCTGTGATTTTTTCGTGTTATTTAAGCGCGCACTACGTTCACGCACTACGTTCATAATTTCCCATTGTAATAATAATTGTAATAAGAAGTATAGGGTATATTAATGCATATGTTCAACTTGGATAACGTTAAAACTCTATTTAAATAAGTTTCCCTTTGTTAATAAAGAGTATAACGTTATTCTCTAATGTCATACTTAGATATGTTAAAACACTATTTAAATGGCATTAATTTTAGTCCAACTATGGCTCCTTTCCTTCATCGGGGGACAGACGGACAGACAGATGGACAGACATCTCAAATCCATAATTTGTCAAAATAAAAATACGCCAAAAATTTTTGATCAAATGTAACATAATATTAGAAATTATTTTTAGCTTATTTTGACTTTGACAAAATCAAGCTTATGTCTCCTCCCTCCCCAAAGAAGGGAAGGAACCATAAGTGGGCCAAATTAAGTTTCATTTAAATAGGGTTTTAATTGTCCTTTTCTCTTTATTAATAAAGGGAAAGTTGTTTAAATAGAGTTTTAACGTTGTCAAAGTTGGACAGTAAACTAATATGTTATACTCTTTATTAACAAAGAGTAACTATCAATAAAATACATAAAGCGCGAACGTAGTGAGCGCTTAAGTAAGTAAGTAACACAAATAAAATAAGCTCAAAATAGTGTTCAATCTTGTTTAATTATAAAAATATACACATTTACAATACTTTAACAACTAAAATCTTAAAGAGCAAAGCGAAGCAAACTCTAACATTACACCAAAGTTATAATAAACACAAATTAGTATATAAACACGAGCGGAGCGAATATGCGACTAAAATCACGCAAAGAAAATTTTCCCTGATTTATATGTAAATGTAATCATCTATTTTTTTAATTTTTGTCTTTTAATTAATTTCTAAGTGTTCATTCCCTATAATCTAATCAAAAGCAATTCAATTTACATTTCATTGACAAACTGTTTCTTCAATTAATGTAATCATTTTTTTTTATCTAATAAAAGGAAAAAATTACTATAAATAGAAATAAAATTTATCGATAATATTATGCAACGCTTTTGCGCCATAAATTGATAATAGATATGAACATAAAATTTATTGTTACAAAATAGTTTTAAAATAAATTATTAAAACATTGAAATCACTTTCCTATACTTCATCCAAACTAATCGGGAGTCATATATGATCTCAAATTCTAGTCTCTAAAAATAATTGAAGAAATAGCAAAACTTGTTGATCTCTAATGGTTGCCAATAGTAACTCACCATAAGTGATACCGCTTTCGGTGATAAACCTGTGACACTAGTGTTTGTTTATGTTTTGCGCAAACCATTTGTTTTCTAAATTCAAATGAGTATGAATTGAATTTCGCCACTCGTTGCCGACCGACGATCTGCGCTAATATTACCTATACTCGCAATTATGGCCGAACTGAGACAACGACCGACACAAGCGGGCGGTGATTGCGATTTCGCTAATAATGTATGCCATCATATCGTATGACATTTTTTATGAGCAGTTTTTTAATGCTATTAATTTTTACGCAATCAATTTTTTTTTAGTTTTAATTGTTTTTCGTTATGAAATAAATTGCAGGCAAATTCTGGCGAATCGTTAAGAAGGATGAGCTCAGAGGGAGTGGACTCCGAAGACGATCGCCTGCCGGACGAGTCAAACATCGCTGAATTGGTGAAAGAGTTACCGCAGGCTTCGGACAACACGTATTTGTTACTCGACCAGCTGTTGGCCACTCTCCCCATTAAGTAATTCTCATTCTCTATTTTTTTCACATACATCTTGAATGCGTTTCTTATTTTTATTTCGATTCTTATGAACATAAGAATAAGGAAGTAAAGGAATTTTGCTTAATATTATAGTAGTAGTGATGATAACAACAGTAAAATGTTTGATCACACAATAGGTGGAAAAACACAATTGTCCGCAGTATATTCACTCTATTGATGGTCAGCGGATTTTGTCTAATTATTTATTTGGGTCCGATGGGTCTTATGTTGACCGTGAGATTACTAAATTGATATTTATCTTAATTAAACATTTATTTAAAGTATAGAATTTATATTTATTGAATAATTTAAAAAATAAATTAATTAATTAGTATAAGAAACCATAAAACTTCGTATTTGAAATCTATTTTAAAATTCTATTAAATAGACATTAGCAGTACAAGTGAAATGTTTTCAAGAAATCATTGCTATTGGCTATTCAGTCTATCGCGTTCATGGACTGCCGTGGTTTAGATCGTTATCGTGGTATATGTTAGTCACTTCAAACTATTTCTTTTATGGCGAAAGTTTGGTCGACTATTTTGGAGTTCTTTTGCATAGAACGGTATGACATTTTATTTATAATAATATATTTCAACATTTATTATTAAAATTCTTTTATTTTGTTTCAGAATTTTATGCGCCCTCTCGTCACTTACCATAGATTTATATCGTTCAGCTTATATTTAATTGGATTTATGTGGTTTGTGTTGAGTTTGGTTAAGAAGTATTACATGAGACAGTTTTCGTTGGTTTGTATTACTTTATTGTTTTTGTTTGATATGTTTGAATATTTGTTAACTTTGAGCATAACTTAGTTTGCGTGGACTCATGTAACGCTTTTGATTGTTGTAACGCAATCATACTTAATAATGCAAAACATGTTTGAAGGACTAATTTGGTTTATCGTTCCCGTATCTATGATTGTTTGTAATGACGTTATGGCTTATTTATTTGGTTTCTTTTTTGGCCGAACACCTCTTATAAAGCTTTCTCCGAAAAAAACTTGGGAAGGATTTATTGGCGGCGGAATTGCGACAGTTATTTTGGGAATGATAGTGAGTATATCTTCTTAATTATAAATTTACATGCATTACATCAGTGATGTAACATCACTATATATTTAGTTGATAACTTCTTATTAATGTTGTCGCACATAATTATAAGAAAACTTTATTACTTACAACATTTAAATTTACAATTTCAGTAAATTGTTTTAGTGTCTGATTGCCAG